>OX940793.1:25489067-25759067 GCA_954870985.1 Trifolium fragiferum
ATGCAAAGTCAAAACAATGTATCTTCATCGGCTATGGGCAGGATGAGTTTGGTTACAAATTGTATGATCCTATTGGGAAGAAAGTTATCAGAAGCCGCGATGTTGTGTTTATGGAAGACCAAACTATTGAAGACATTGATAAGGTGGAGAAGACTACACTCGAGAAAGATATCAGTTTGTCTAATGTTGATCCAGTTCGGTTACCTGTTCATAATCTGGATACTACTGGTGGAGATGTTCAGAATGGTGAGCCACATGATTATGTTGATGATCAACAACTTGGAGATGAAGTAAATATTCCAGGCGATAATGATGAGGAGAATGATATGTCACACGATGATAATCTTGGTGAAGCTCCAGAATCATCTCATGTTCAACTTAGGAGGTCCAACAGACAGAGACAACCTTCTACAATGTATAATTCTGATGACTATGTGACTTTGACTGATGAGGGTGAACCTGAGTGTTTTCAAGAGGCCATGGAAAGTGATGAAAATCAAAAGTGGTTGGAAGCAATGAATGATGAGATGAAATCCTTGCATGACAATCACACTTATGATTTAGTGAAGTTGCCTAAAGGCAAAAAGGCTTTGGAAAACAGGTGGATATATAGAGTCAAACATGAGAGTAACTCTGAGTCTTCAAGGTATAAAGCCAGATTAGTGGCGAAAGGTTTCCGTCAAAGAAAGGGTGTTGATTTTAATGAGATTTTCTCACCTGTTGTGAAGATGTCATCAATTAGAACCGTGTTGGGTTTGGCTGCTACTCTTGATCTAGAGGTTGAGCAAATGGATGTGAAAACGGCTTTCCTTCATGGTGATTTGGAGGAAGAGATCTACATGAAGCAACCTGATGGTTTTCAAGTTAAAGGCCAAGAAGACTATGTGTGTAGATTGAGAAAGAGTCTGTATGGGCTGAAGCAAGCTCCAAGGCAGTGGTACAAGAAGTTTGAGTCTGTTATGTCGGATCAAGGATACAAGAAGACTACTTCAGATCATTGCGTCTTTGTTAGAAAATTTTCTAACAATGACTTCATTATCCTGTTGTTATATGTTGATGATATGCTTATTGTAGGGAAAAATATTTCTAACATTGACAGGTTAAAGAAGCAATTGGACGAGTCATTTGCCATGAAAGACATGGGAGCAGCTAAACAGATTCTTGGCATAAGAATCATGCGTGACAGAAAGGAGAGGAAACTTTGGATGTCACAAGAGCACTATATCAAAAGAGTGTTGCAGAGATTCCAGATGGAAAATTCTAAGGCGGTAAGCACTCCTCTTGCTACTCATTTCAAGTTGAGTTCTAAACAAAGTCCTTCAAGTGAAGATGAAGCAGTTGATATGAAATGTGTTCCTTATGCGTCTGCTGTGGGTAGTTTGATGTATGCAATGGTGTGTACAAGACCAGATATAGCACATGCTGTTGGTACAGTCAGTAGATTTTTGTCAAATCCAGGTAGAGAGCATTGGAATGCTGTAAAATGGGTTTTAAGGTATCTTCGTGGTACTACTAGTATGAGGCTTTGCTTTGGAGGAGATAAGCCTACTTTAGAAGGATATTCTGACTCAGATATGGCTGGTGACATTGATTCCAAGAAGTCCACTTCTGGTTACATGATTAAATTTGCAGGTGGAGCTGTCGCTTGGCAATCCAGATTGCAAAAGTGTGTAGCATTGTCTACTACAGAGGCAGAGTTCATTGCCATTACCGAAGCATGCAAAGAATTGTTATGGTTGAAGAAATTTTTGCAGAAGCTTGGTTTTGTTCAAGACAAATTTTTTTGTAGTGAAATATGTGTTATTTGTTGATAGTCAAAGTGCTATCCATCTTGGTAAGAATCCAACTTTCCATAATAGATCCAAACATATTGACGTGAGGTATCATTGGATACGTGATGTTTTGGATGATAAGTTGTTGGAGCTAGATAAGGTTCATACGGATGATAATGGTTCAGATATGATGACCAAAGCTTTACCAAGAGGGAAATTTGAAGCATGTTGTGATATCGCCGGTTTGGCGATTTCCTCCACATAGTTGTGAGGGGGAGATTTGTTGGGTTTTGGGCTCCCTTCCTATGTGGATAAAAGTCCAAGATTGATAGCCCATTAGGTCTCACTTATGTAAGTGGAGAGTGGTCATACTAGGGTTACCAAGTGAGTAAATTTTGTGAGAGAACAACCTTTCAAAAGAGAGAAAAGAAGAGTGAAAGAAAATCCCGTATTCCACACAGCAGCCTCACTAAAACGCAGTTTCCCGATTCGTTAACCGTTGGATTTTGCCCAAATTTGGAGGGCAGGTTCGCAGCTCCAGGGGCTACAGTTTCACCGTTTGGATCGTCGAAATCAGTTCTGGTTTGGGAGAAATCGTGTCTGCAGTGCATCAGGTTTTAGGGGGAGAATTTTCAACTTCTTGTTCTTGGTTTGTAAGCTCTAGTGCTTTGTTGTTTAATTGGTTGTTAGCACTTGTTTGTGCATCACTTTGAGACTCTCTTGTACCCATATTTGATCATAGTGGAACTATTTCTTTGGTCTGGACGACCCGTGGTTTTTCACTCTCACATTGAGGGTTTTCCACGTTAAAATTGCGGTGTTCTTTTGTGCTTTTATTTTGTTCTATTGACTGCCATATTATTTGTTGTTGATCCTCAAAGGTTCTTACAAGTTTGGGGAATTTTATTTCCGCTGCATATTGCTCTGTTATTATTATTGTGTGTTAATTCCCCATCACATAATGAGGTTACTTATAAAATTGAAATTAGTTGGACACATATAGATGTCAATTTATGTGATATCATTTTGCATGCGTGGCTTGGTCATTTCCACGATCGCTATATAAGGAAAACAGTATGAATGGTTATATTAACGTTAACATTTTTTATTAAAAAAGAGTGTGACAAAAGCAGTTATGTACGTATACGTTTCTATATGCTTATGTGCTTCTTACCATGCCATGTAGGCCTAATATTCGTCATAGTGACTGGATTAATTAGGTCAAATTTCAATATGTACAAAGGAATTAAAGCACTAAAATATAAGAGTGATCGTATCCGAACCAATTCAAAAGTAAAACTGTAAAACGAATCAGTTCAAATCGAAAATCACAAAAAATCGCATTTAATTTAAATAGCACGGATCATTTTTCTTTTAAACCGCACGGTTAGGTTTGCGGTTTTCATTTTAGAAAACCAAACCGCAAAAGTTAACTTAATTAACTATATTAACTAGTAGCAATCAACTTATTATCTAGTCAAACTTATCAAGTCAAACCCATATTAAGCCCATAAAACGTTAGGTTGTCAAAACATATAAGTTCATGCGATTCAAAACTATACTATTAATATTAAAAATAAATTCTTATGTGCATGCAATTTATGTATATGTATATTATATCATGTAAACAATAAAATAAATTAAAATTTCCGATGTTTATTGTCATTTTTTTATATCGTGATAAACCACGGAAACCGAATAAATCCTAATCACATTGGTTTGGTTTGGATGAATTTTTAAAAATCAACTGAACCAAACCAAACCGCATGCAATTTTATCTCGCGATTAGGATGATTTTTATGCTTAAAACCGAATCAAACCGCACCGCAAACACCCCTACTAAAATATAATATGAAGCTATATAGATTATAGGAGACTTACCCTAAATCTTAATAATTTATGAATATTTGTCAAACAACTACTAAGAACAAATTAAATAAGTAGATTTACATTTGGTATTTACAAATTACAACTAGTTTATAACTAATTTTTATTTTATATGTATATGGTTTATTTTTATTGGTTGCTAGAAAAATTAATACCTTCAAATTATTAAAGGGTAAATTAAAAAAAAAACCTATAAACATTTTACTAATTAATCATATATATCTTCATCCAACTCAATACCAACTACAAAAAAAGATATTAATTAACATATAAAAATATTAATTAAATCATTGGACGTATTACTCGTTATACTCATGATTATAAAAATCTCGAGTTTCCAATTGGGCTAAATAACAATATTTGGATGTGTCTACCTAAAATAAAAAAAGAGATTGGAATGTTCTATCAAGAAATTTGTCTTAATTAACAACTTTCACATCTTGTAAAAAGTAAGACGTACGTATTTGTATATGATTGCATTGTCTTTATTAGTATGTATTCATTTTAATGACTACGTGATTTCATGTAGTGCTCAAGAAATTAAATTTCCCTAGATAAGATAGTTTACTGATTTTAGATATGTGGTTAGATTTGGATAGAAGTTCATTTTTATTTGGTCCGGTACGGTGTGAATGAATTTAATTAAAATGAGCTATAAGTTTCAGTTGAGGTCATTTTCTACCCTTAAGGGGAATAATAGAATGACACACAAAGTGTACATATATGCTATAGTATTACGTATGCAATTTTTTTTTAAAAAAAAAAAAAAGCTTAATAGTGAGAATTTCATTTTTAAAGTAAATAAATAGTTAAGTATTAAGAATTTAAACTTTAATTGTATATCATATTTAAAATGTGATGTCTCTATTAATATATTAGTTATTCAAACGAAGTAAAAGAAATACATAAAATTTATAAACTTTGAAAAAAATATGGATTAATACACCAATTAAAAAAATAAGATTACGAATTTTTTAATTCTTTCCTAATGAACTAAAACCTAGACAAAAAAATATTACATGATCGAGCTACATGACTAGATTCACATTCACCTTGTCTTCATTCTTACCCGGCAATAAAGCCGACCAATTACTATTGATGATCTATAATTGGTACATATTTTGCACACCAAATTTTGTTGTTCTTACATCAATGGTATTGACTTTATTGGGAAGTTTTCTTGCCGTCAGGGACATTGATGTACCTTGACAATAATCACACTAAAGAAGAAAATTGCATCACATTGATTATTAAACTTTGAGAGTGATTTTTTTTTTTTTTTTTTTTTTTTTTTTTTTTTTTTTTTACAAAAGCATTACGGTCATTTTATAAACCATGGATTGTTTTCATAAACAAGTTATTTGCAGTAAAATGAACACTTATCATAATAAGCATTTATGTATAAATTTAGATAAACTATTTTATAGATAAGTACTATTTTTATAGCTAAAGATAAATAGAGTTTAAACAGAAATTTCTGCAGTATTTTATGTAGTAATATTAGTAATAAATGACTCAAGACAAGTTCAGATACGAGAAAACCTGATGATTCGAAGCAATGAGTTAAAAGGAACAAGAATATAAGAAAATGTCAAAGAAAGAAACAAAAATAACAAATGCGCCAGCCATCGTAGTATGATGACTTCCATCGTACTACGATGAGAGTTACTTGGTGGTCAAGAAGTCTACGCGCAAAATCTAGTTTTATTTTTGCAGAAAATCAACCTATCATAGTACGATAGGGCCATCACAGTACGATGGCTCTGCAATTATGTCTTGTTTTGAAAAGTCCCTGTAAAAAAATAAATTTGATTTTAGTCCCTGCAATATTTCAAAACTATTAAAATAGCCCCTGACTGGATTTAGAGCTGACGTGACCAATTTTGAAATATGCTTTTGATCCCTGTAATTATGCCTTGTTTTGAAAAGAACCCCTATAAAAAAAATGATTTTAGTCCCTGTAAAAATCTAAAAAATTGATTTTAGTCCTTGCAATATCATCAAGAAATCCAGTCAGGGGCTATTTTAGAAGTTTTGAGATATTACAAGGACTAAAATCAAATTTATTTTTTTATTGGGGCTCTTTTCAAAACAAGGCATAATTGCAGGGACCAAAAACATATTTAAGTCTTGTTTAGATTAGAATATAAATTTTTTTACGTCAACCACAAGGTTGTTTTATTTTTTATGCAATTTGTAATTACAGTCGAGGATAATTTTTTTAATTAAGAGATCACTTTTAACATATGCATATGGCTTCCAAAAAGTCATGACCGGCCATGTCATTGATAAGACATTAAAATATTATTTGGTTTAGTAATTTAACTATTTAATCATTAATCTTTATTAATATATCTAGGGTCCGTTTTAATTAATTTATTTTTCAGCTTATACAATATAAATTAGGTTTTACGGTATTTTATAAGTTCTCACTACTAAAAATTGTATTTTTATAAACTATTTTATCATATACTAACTTTTAATAATACATAAAAATTTATTTATTTGCATAAGATATTTGAATAAGTTAAAAAATAAGCTAATTTAAACAAACCTTTAACGTCATATAAAGATTAAATTGTTAATAACATGTAACTGATAACATGTCAATAAAAAAATCACTAGGAATAGGCTATGCGGAATTTTGTTAAAAATAAAATAAAATTATAAGGAACAATGTTGGTAGAAAATTGAGAAAATAAAAGTGAAAATTGATATATTTAAGAAACTAGAAATATATTTAATCTCAAAAACAAATAAACTAATACTATAAAGCATTTGAAGGCTTGAATTTGTAGATGCGGCCCAACATAGAATTTATATTTTTTTGGGAGAGGGTAGATCGGGTTCTGCTATTCAGTACCTTTTGATTTGTGAGATGTATTTTTCATGTCTCTCGATTTTCCTTCGTCACCTCCTGAATTTATAATAGTAACCCCTTGCCATCTAGGATGCAAGCAAGTTTTGCTTTCTACAAGTGTGTGTAAAAAAATGACCGTTTAGAATACGTTCACCCCTAGGAACAATTAAAAAAAATAAATAAACATTCGCTTTCTAGAAAGCGAAACTTCACTTATCCATTTGCCGTCTAGAAAGCAAACAGTATTCCCATATAAGTGAAGTTTGTTTCTTCTTCCCCCTATTTCAATAGTTACTGAGAAACGAAGAAAAAAAATTCTCTCAAACCCTCCTGAAATTATAATAGTAACCCCTTGCCATCTTGCCATCTAGGATGCAAGCAAGTTTTGCTTTCTACAAGTGTGTGTAAAAAAATGACCGTTTAGAATACGTTCACCCCTAGGAACAATTAAAAAAAATAAATAAACATTCGCTTTCTAGAAAGCGAAACTTCACTTATCCATTTGCCGTATAGAAAGCAAACAATATTCCCATATAAGTGAAGTTTGTTTCTTCTTCCCCCTATTTCAACAGTTACTGAGAAACGAAGAAAAAAAATTCTCTCAAACCCTCCTGAAATTATAATAGTAACCCCTTGCCATCTAGGATGCAAGCAAGTTTTGCTTTCTACAAGTGTGTGTAAAAAAATGACCGTTTAGAATACGTTCACCCCTAGGAACAATTAAAAAAAAAAAATAAACATTCGCTTTCTAGAAAGCGAAACTTCACTTATCCATTTGCCGTCTAGAAAGCAAACAGTATTCCCATATAAGTGAAGTTTGTTTCTTCTTCCCCCTATTTCAACAGTTACTGAGAAACGAAGAAAAAAAATTCTCTCAAACCCTTATCACTCCAAAAGTGCATCAAAGTCAAAGATGTATAACTCTATTGGGAGTCGAAATCATCATACATGTGAAGACTAACACTAGAAAAACTTGCATTTCAATTATTTATGCGTTTTTGTGTTTTTTTTTATGCGACTGGGTAATTCGCTACCTAGAAAGTTAACGATATTGATGCAGAATGGTTTATGTTGTTTTAGTTTAACATTGTATGATATAATTTGTTTGTTTTTTTCCTTCAATTTTAAGAATGGAATATACATCAAACGAAGGTGACAAAGGGAAGCGGTTAGCTATGGTCAGTGCATCTGCTAGGAGGAAAAGAGCGACCGAGAACCCTCCGAAGAAGCGGGCACAAAAGACAGCGGCCGAGGGTGAGTCTGAGGCTTCTGGTGAGCCTGATGTTACGGTGGAGGGAGGAGATGATCTCGTGCGGGAAATTGAAGAGGAGGAAGAGCTGAGGGAGGCTGATACTGCCACTGGACAGGGTAGTGTTCAAATCCGGTGGCCAGTTTGGGTGGATCCTTACGAAGGGTTTCCTTTGCCGAGCGAGTTTCTTGATGGACCTTCAAACACATCGGTTTTGACTGGTTATGCAAATCATATCGCCAGATATGTATACGACGATCATGTAAGTAAATTTTTTTTTTTTTAATTTTGTAGTTCTTCTGAGATTGACTGCATCATAAGGCTAAAACAACTTGGTCAGAGTGACTTAACTGAAGCACCAATGCTAAAGTAATTAAGTCTAAACCACTTGTGCATATTGAAGATGTACAGATGCAACATGTTGAACAAGATGTCCTAGACATCTTGTCACTGGGTTCAGAGCATGTTAAGGCAACATGTCGAACAAGATGTCCCAAGACATGTGGGTAGGACATCTTGACCCAGTTCAGCTTAAAAGATAATGCTTATCCATTAAGCACGCGTGTTTGTTTAAATTTAAATAAGGCGCGAATCTTTTAGTAACAAGCTGAGATTAGGATTAATGATAAAGTTTGTTATTAATTCTATGTGTTAGATATGATCAGATTCATATTTAATTTGTGGATAGAGATTAATTCTTTATCTTATGGAGTTTGTTTCAAAAACAAGTTTGTTTTAAAACTAATTCTTATTGGAGTACATCTGAAAGATCGAAGATTATCTGAAGACCTGCACGCCTATATAAAGGACTCAACATAGAGCTTAAAACTCAACCCACAATAACTGAAGATTGTGAGTCCAAAGCTTTGTGCCCACTGTGCAAAGCATTAGTAGCTCTTAGTATCGTTCTTGATACTTTGTAGCCTTGTGTAGTTGAATGTTGTCATTCAACTAAGTCTTTAAACTGCAAAGTTTAAGTGTCGTCACTTGGGATTAGTGATTAGAGGGAGTTTGGTAGGTTCTCATATTCAGGGGGAGTTAATCCATGGGTAGAAGATTACTAGGATTGAGAAAAGGCATACATGCCAAAAGGTGTTTGGTCTGGTTGTAAGACTAAGTATTGATTCGGAGTAGTAATGTTCACTTCCTGGATTGGTATCCCCCAGAGTAGGGCTGTTTAGCGCCGAACTGGGTTAACAAATAACTGACGTTCTTTATTGCTTTTATTTACTTCAGTACTGCAATAAATCGTGATCATCATAAACAGTTGTCGAACCAATTGTCTAAGACATCTGGACTACAAACACATTGTCCTAGACATTGTGTAAGACATCTGTCCTGCCAGAGAACGGAATTTCAAATTTATTTATTTTAATGTTTCATAATTATCAATATTATTTAATGATGTTGATATGAATTTTAATTTCAAGTGTTGATTTATTTACTAGGTAGTTAATTGTGTTATGTTTTCTTAAAGGAACTGATTACAAAGCACTTGGAAGTAATGAAGCAAGCGCGCATTGACAATGATGTCTCCATTGTTGAGAGGTATAAGGGGTACGTGTTGAGGGCATACATCATCTTCTCCAACAAGGAAAAAAACTATGTCGACCCGACGTACTTGAGTTATTTCAGGGACCTGGACTAGGTTGGCAACTATGCTAAGGGTACTACTGCATTAACATTCATATACTGGGATATATGACCTCTTTCAGAACATTGGTGGTGCTATAGCGGAGACATTTGACAAAAAATTGGCTCGAGCTTGCAAGTATGATCCAACAAAAAGGGCAGACAAATGAGTTGGCTATGCGGTTGTTATGGATCTTGACATAGAAATCAATAAAGGTGTGGATAAAGAACATGACATGGATGAGGTACCAGAAGCCCTTGCTGCTAATGATCAAAACAATGACCAAATACTTCTTGAGATATTTGTTGATTAACACAGTGAGACTTCTTTTAACTCAAACTTGAATCGAGGGAAAGCTAGAAGACCTCCAACTTGGCATGATGATTATGATACCTCAATAGTAGAAGATGAAGACTCTATGAATTTAGTGATATTTGGTCCCTATGTGAACGAAGACCCTGTTATTTTTGAAGAAGCCTATAAGAGGCAGACTCTGAGAAAGGCAATGAATGTTGAAATTGAGGCTATTGAAAGAAATAAGACTTGGGAACTCATTGAACTTCCAAAAGGAGTCAAAATCATTAGGGTAAAATGGATCTATAAGACAAAAATGAATGAGAAATGAGAGGTTGAAAAGTATAAGGCAAGACTTGTGGCCAAGGGTTATGCTCAAAGATATGATATTGATTACAAAGAAGTCTTTGCTCATGTTGCTAGATGTGATACAATTAGAAGTTTATATTTGTTGTTACAGCTCTGGATGGACGGAATGTGTTTCGGTTAAATGTTAAAAGTGCTTTCTTGCATGGTGAGTTGACTGAAACTGTGTATGTGGAGCAACCTTTAGGTTATGTGATAAATGGAAAGGAAGAGAATATATATATATATATATATATATATATATATATATATATATATATATATATATATATATATATATATATATATATATATATATATATATATAAAGCTTCACAAGGCTCTATATGGCTTGTAACAGGCCTCAAGGGCTTGATATGGTAAAATAGAGCAGTACTTTACCAAGGAAGGATTTGTAAAATGCCCACATGAAGCTACCTTGTTTGTAAAGGATGATAACAAAAATAATTGGCTAATCATCAGTCTCTATGTAGATGATTTGGTTTTCACTGGTGATGACTTCACGTCATTACTATGCTTTTACAACAAATTCAAGGCAAAATAGTATATTTTTGTTATGAAATTTTGTAAGAAATAAAGAGAAAAAGAATCATTACAAGACTGCTTGGAGCACAAGAAATAGAAGAAAAAGGAGAAAAAATATTATATGGCGCGCGGCGCCCAGAGAAGCTTAAAACTCCCTGTCATCTCTGTCGACTGCGTGCGGCGCGGCCCGTAACCCTAGATCTATAAATTAGATTTTTCACTCATTCAAGGGGTACGAAATTGTGACAGCAAAAAGGCAACTTTTGACGGCGACTCCAGAGGTTCTCAAGTAAGGTTTCTAGTGTGAAAACATTATTTTTCCTTACTTGTAATGAATTTAATTACTCTATTTTATATTTTTAATTTTAGCATGAGTAACTAAACTTCATTGATTAGGTCCATGGAGATTCCAATTGGTATTGTTCTTGAACCATGTGGTTTCATATGATGTTTAAATGAATTACGAAGTTAGTTTCAGTAAATTATTCCTTGTTCTTAATGCTTTATACAACCTAGCTAATTGTATGATGATTCCAATTGTTTGTTTGCTAAGAGATTAGAAATAAATTAATTGACCTAGGAATAATTATTCAATTAACCTTCTCTTAAGAGATTTTGGTTTGCTAATTGAGAATTCTTAGATTAACGTGCTAAAAACCTCAAATGATCATAAGTCACCTAAGAGATTAGAGGTGTATGATCAAGGGAGAGGGTTATGTACCAAGAGATTGGGCATAACTATTTTGTTAATCGAATCGTGAAACTATACTTGTAATTTGTTAATGCGCGTGTACCAACAAGACAATAGTAATTGGATGAACCGAACCACTCAATCGTCTTCTCATCTTTAAGTCAAACCTAATTTCTTACCGTTATATGTTCCTAAACCTAAGTCTGAAAACTCCCCCTTTTATTTAATGGCAACTTTACTCTAGTGTGACTTCAATTGCTTGCGTTTGATTCTAAACAATCTCTGCGGAACGATAAAAATTAATACTTACTTTGGCACTTCGTCAAATGGCGCCGTTGCCGGGGATTGTTGATTGAATCAACAAGGCAATCGGAACATACGTAGAGCTATTTTATTTTTATTTAGTATTTTTTATTTTTTAGTCACATATTATAAAAATTCAAAAAATATTTTATTTCTTTTATTTTGATTCTATTAGAATTTATTTAGGATCTTTAGTTAGTTATTTTATTTTTTTTAGATTTTGTTAAATGTAATTAGATTTTATTTTTAATTAGTAGTATTAGTTGCTATATATATATATATATATAAATAAAAAATTTCAGAATTTTTCTTGTGTACCACAGTTGCTACTAAGGGTATTTGTTGTTTGTGTGTATGCGCAGTAAACCGGATGAATCACTTAACTATGATCTGGAGATAGAAAAGACAGCAAAGGCACTAAGAAAACAAACACGGGTAGAGCGAGAAGCTGCCCTTGCCGCAACTGTTACTCAACGACTCAGTGACGGAGAAATCAAGTCCTCAGACTCTGAAACTGAGAGTATGGAAGATCCACCAACTCCACCTCCTAGAAGGACTTTGGGAGATTATGGGCAGAGAAACAATACTGAGAATCCTAATCTGGATTTTCAGCCAGTAATTCCGGTGTCCTTTGACATCAAGAACACAATGCTTAATGCTTTGAAGGAAAATCAATACTCAGGGTTAGAGACACAATGTCCAAACGTTCATCTGACTCACTTCTTTGAAGCATGTAGCTACACTGATCCAACTGGCATATCTGAGTCAGATAAGCGGTTGAGGTTGTTCAAACTATCTTTGATAGGGAGAGCACGAGACTGGATAGATATCTTACCGCCAAATACAATTGCTACTTGGGCTGAGCTTGAGGTGAAGTTCTTAGAGAAGTACTTTTCGATTCATAAGTTCTTGGAGAGAAGGGCCGACATTACAGGTTTTGAACAAGGAGACGCCGAGTCTTTACATGATGCTGGGAAAAGTTTAAACTGTGTCTCAAGAAGTGTCCAAAACATGGTCTGGATAGTCATCAACAAATGCAATACTTTACTCAAGGGTTAAGGCCTCAAACCAGAATGTTGTTGGATGCATCGGCAGGTGGCTCATTGAAAAACAAAGATGAAAGCGAAGCACGGGAGTTGATATAATCCATGGCACAGAATGAATATAGAGTTCAGAATGACCGGGGAGCAAAGAAGAAACCGAGAATGCTTGAACTAGATACAGAGAATGCCATCTCAGCCCAGCAAACCAAGATGTGTAACACCATGGAGTCACTTCTTAAAGTCTTTCCTACTCCTCCGACTCATCATGCTCAAGCAAATGCTGCTCACGGAGTGACTTGTGATTTTGTGGTCAAGGTCACGCCAATGGAGAATGTTTTCCAGCAGGTTCTGAAGAAGCCAAATATTTGGCAAATTTCAAGATAAGCAACTCCAGCAACTATAATCCCAATTCTAACACCTATAATCCAAGGTGGAGAGACCATCCAAATTTCGGTTGGGGTGGAGACAAGAGTCAGCATTCTAATCAATCTCAACAACAGGCACCTCCTCCCCTTGAAGAAACTCTCTCTCAATTTATCAAATTCACTCAAGGGAGTTTTGAAGCTGTGAAGATAGGTCAGGATCAGATGAAAACCAATCAGGACATTGCCAATAAAAATCATGAATCTTCCATAAAAAATCTGGAGATTTGAGAGCAAGCATAAATTTAATGCCGCTTAGCATGATGGAGCGCATACCCGGTGCGGTAGCCAAGCCCACAAAAATGCAACTCACTCTTGCCGACCGTTTGATCACTTACCCCTATGGAATCTTGGAAGATGTGCCGAGTTTGTGTTTCCGGCCGACTTTGAGATTCTTGATATGGAGGAATGTGTGGAAGTCCCGGTTCTGTTGGGAAGACCCTTCTTGGCAACAGGTAGAGCTCTAATTGATGTGGAGATGGGCGACTTAATGTTGAGGCTCAATGAAGAGAGTGTGAGTTTCAAAGTCTTTGAAAGCATCGAACCGTATGACAAGGAGAAGCCCCAGTGTTTCCAATTGGAGGCAAGTGAAATTGTTGTCAAGGATAGCACTAAAGATGAGGCGACTAGGCCTATTTTTCCGGAGTTGAAGCAACTTCCTTCTCAATGGAAGTATGTGTTTATAGGTGAGAATTCCAAAAATCCGGTTATCATTAGTAGCTCTCTCACTCCCTTGGAAGAAAATGAATTGTTGAAAGACTTTAAGCAAGACCAAGATGCCACGGGTTTCAACTTGGAAGGTACTATTTCGATTATTTACTCGCATAAAGTGAAGAAGGAAGAAGAGCACATTTCGGGTGATGTGCCATTGGTGCCCCATACTCAAACTTTGGAGGAATTAGTCAAGAAAGAGGTTATGAAGCTTGTCGAGACCAGAATGGTAAATCCGGCTCCCATTCTCCAAAAGGTAGAAGGTAATGGGGAGAAACCCAAGAAAGTTCGTCCCAAAGCAAGAAAGAAAACTAGAAGCAAAGGGAAGAGCAAGTGGAAGGAATTAATGAGTGACCCGGTTCTTGAAAAGTCATTGAGGGTTGTTCATAATGTGACTCCTATGAGGGAGGAGAAAAAAAGGAACCGTATTGAATCACATTTGAAGTACCCCCCATAATTGGGTTGTTGGTCGTCAAGCATCAAGACGTTAAACAAGCGCATGATCTTTATGGTCATAGACCGTCAAGCTATTGACGTTAAAAGATCACTTCTTGGGAGGCAACCCAATTTTTTTATTTAGTAATTTTTAGTTTTTAATAGGCCTTGTTTTGTGTTTGCTAGTTAAGCAAAGGAGTAAAGTCGAGTCACGGGATGATTGATACTGCTTGATTCCTTGAACTTGAATTTAATGGTTGACTTGACTGACTTTGCTGATTAGAATTAAATTTTTGAGATAGTGTCAAGTTTTCCGATTGATACAGGTATTCCTTGAGGACAAGGAAAAGTTCAAGTTTGGGGTTGTGATGACTTCACGTCATTACTATGCTTTTACAACAAATTCAAGGCAAAGTAGTATATTTTTGTTATGAAATTTTGCAAGAAATAAAGACAAAAAGAATCATTACAAGACTGCTTGGAGCACAAGAAACAGAAGAAAAAGGAGAAAAAATATTATATGGCGCGTGGCGCCGGACATGTACGCGCCCAGAGAAGTTTAAAATGCCCTGTCATTTCTGTCAACTGCGCGCGGGCGCAGGCCCATAACCCTAGATCTATAAATTAGATTTTTCACTCATTCAAGGGGTACGGAAATGTGACGGCAAAAAGGCAACTTTTGACGGCGACTCCAGAGTTTCTCAAGTAAGGTTTCTAGTGTGAAAACATTATTTTTCCTTACTTGTAATGAATTTAATTACTCTATTTTATGTTTTTAATTTTAGTATGAGTAACTAAACTTCATTGATTGGGTCATGGGGATTCTAATTGCTATTGTTCTTGAACCATGTGGTTTTATATGATTTTTTAAATTACGAAGTTAGTTTCAGTGAATTATTCCTTGTTCTTAATGCTTTATACAACCTAGCTAATTGTATGATGATTCCAATTGTTTGTTTGCTAAGAGATTAGAAATAAATTAATTGACCTAGGAATAATTATTCAATTAACCTTCGCTTAAGAGATTTATGTTTGCTAATTGAGAATTCTTAGATTAACGTGCTAAAAACCTCAATTGATCATAAGTCACCTAAGAGATTAGGGGTGTATGATCAAGGGAGAGGGTTATGTACCAAGAGATTGGGCATAACTATTTTGTTAATCGAATCGTGAAACTATACTTATAATTTGTTAATGCGCGTGTACCACCAAGACAATAGTAATTGGTTGAACCGAACAACCCAATCGCCTTCTCATCTTTAAGTCAAACCTAATTTCTTGCCGTTATATGTTCCTAAACCTAAGTCTGAAAACTCCCCCTTTTATTTAATTGCAACTTTACTCTAGTGTGACTTCAATTGCTTGCGTTTGATTCTAAACAATCTCTGCGGAACGATAAAAATTAATACTTACTTTGGCACTTCGTCAACTGGTAATGATAGTAGTATGTTCAAAGCCTTCAAAGGCTCCATGGTGAAAACTGACGAAGTGTCAAAGTAAGTATATAAATTTATCGTTCCTCAGAGATTGTTGTGTATCAATAACGGTAATCGGGACCATACACGAGTAAATATTGCATTTAAATAAAAGGGGGTGGTGGAGGTGGTGGATTGTTCTCTTCCGTGGTACTGGTTTCGTTGTCCGAAATGAGTGGACTTGAAACTTCGCCTTCGCCTTGCTCTTGTGTGATAATGGTTAGCCGAGCAGCTTCTCGGGCTAACCTAGTAGCTTTCTTGTTCTTCTTTGCAGTTTTCTCAATCTCAGGGTTGTATTGCAATTCGTCCTGAGTTTTACCTCGCATGCACACAAACAAGAAATACCTTTAGTGGTAACTGCACTACACAAAAGAAATAACACGAATTCAGAATTTATTTTTGAATTTTATTTTTTTTATCAAAGTAAATACGAAAATTAAAAACAAGAAGTAAAAGTTACTCTACGTATAATCCTACTGTTCGTGTCTGATTCAGAACAATCCCTGAGGAAACGATGATAAAACTAAACTTACTTTTGTACTTCAACAAAAACCTTTGATATGACTGATTTATGAAAAATGAGACACTTTCTTGGATTTGAAATAATTCAAAGAGCACAAGGGATTTTTGTGAGAGAGGTATGCTAAGGAGATTTTGGAAAGATTTAGCATGGACAAGAGCAATGTTGTGTGCAGCCCTATAGTTATAGGAACTAAACTCTCAAAGCATGACAAATGAACTAGATCCTACTCGGTTCAAACAAATTATAGAAAGCCTAATGTACTTGACTGCTACTAGGCCAGATTTGATGTTTGCAATCAACATGATAGCAAGGTTCATGAAGCATCCTGTTGAGACTCGCTTGATGGCAGCAAACCGAATCGTGAGATACATCAGAGGTACTCTAGAGCTGGGGATCTTGTATAAGAAAGGAAAGCAGGTTGAGTTAGTTGCCTACCCTGACAGTGAATATGGTGGTGATATGGATGACAGCAAAAGCACATCATGCTATGTGTTTATATTGGGTTCTAGTTTTGTTTCTTGGTTGTAAAAGAAGCAACCTATCGTAACATCGTCCACCATAGAGACTGAATTCATTGCTATAGCTCATTGTGTGTGTCAAGGCATTCGGCTGCAAAGAATTTATGAGAATATGGGCTTGAGACAAGTGCTTGACTTTGTTATGTGGCAATAGCTCAACTATCAAATTGTGCAAAAACCATGCGCTTCATGGAAGGAGTAAGCACATTGTTGGATTATGCCTTCAAATCCATGAAACAAGGTGCAAAAATGGTGTAGAAACAGGGCCTGGCGCAGGGTAAGCGCGCCGCGCCCAGAGGAGGCTCGTTTGGCCTCTGAGCTCTGTCGGTGGCGCAGCTGCGCAGGGTAGGCGCGCGCACGTCCGCGTGTATAAATGGCCTGTTTCATTTTTACAGGCGCGTGAGAGGGAGAAAAATAGGGGTTTTAGGGTTTGTTCATCCAATTGAAGGTAGGGTTCATAGAGGAAGCTCTTGGGAAGTTCTCTAGGGATTGGGTAGTGATTTTAACACCTTGTAAACACTTGTCATTGAAATCTCTTGGTCACGGGAAGAGATTTGGGGAAAGGGTAGAAATTAGGAAAAGCTAATTTCTTGTAACTCTTGTGTATAATCTCATTGTAATCAAGAAAGGGAGAAGTTTGATAAGAAAAGAAGAGCTCTCTCTCCCAGATTAGGTTCGTTAACACCGAACTGGGTAAACAAATTTCACTTGTGTTCTTTATTGCTTTTGGTAGATTAGCTTTTGATTGATTATTATTGCTTGGTTCCATTGTTGTTGTTGGTTGCTTAATTGTTTTGCCTTACACTAGTTTAAGTTTCATTGGTGTGGTTCATCGGATTCACAACAATTGGCGCCCACCGTGGGGCAAAGGGTTTAAACAATTTTAAGCACCATGGGTTCAAAATGGGAAATTGAGAAGTTCACCGGTAGTAATGACTTTGGGTTATGGAAGGTGAAGATGAGAGCAATTTTAACTCAACAAAAGTGTGTAGAAGCTATAAAGGGTGACACGGATGTCGGATACTCTCTCGAATGCGGAGAAAATCGAGATGGATTGGAAAGCTTTGAGTGCGATTATCTTGTGCCTCGGTGACAAGGTTTTGAGAGAGGTAGCTAAGGAGAAGAGTGCGGTAGAGATGTGGACAAAGCTTGATTCATTGTATATGACCAAGTCTTTGGCTCACAAGCAATTGTTGAAGCAACAACTATACTTCTTTCGTATGGTTGAGAACAAGCCGTTTGGGGAACAATTGTCGGATTTCAACAAGATTGTTGATGATTTGGCGAACATTGATGTGATTTTGGAAGACGAGGACAAGGCCTTTCATTTGTTGTGTGCTTTTGCCAAGTCACTTGAGAACCTTAAGGATGCGTTGTTATTTGGTAAGGAAAGTACTGTCACCTTGGATGAAGTTTCATCGGCTTTGAGAACCAAAAAGCTAAGCAAGTTCAAAGACTTGAGAGTTGATGATATTGGAGAATGATTGAATGTGACGAGGGGTAGAAGCGAGAACGAAGGCAAAGGAAAAGGGAAGAAAAATTGGTCCAAGTCTAAGCCAAGTGGTGATGGTGGTGGCAAGTTCAAATGTTACCATTATCAGGAAACGGGTCACTTCAAGAAGGACTGTCCTAAGAGAGGGGGCGGTGGTAGTTCGTCTGCTCAGGTTGCAGTAAGTGATGAATATCACGAGGAAGGCTATGAGAGTGCGGGAGCACTCATAGTCACATGTTGGGTATCATAGATGATTGTACAGCCTGGAGAGGCGGTGGTAAGATTACTCGGCTTCGGCCTGTAGAGGCAGTGGAATAATACTCGGGTCATTCTTTTTGAAACAACTTATTATGGGATGTGAAGAAGCTAGTGGAAGTTGGGAATTGGTGGAGCTTTGAGCCATGGACTTTGATGCTTCTATCACATGTGTTCAAGGAATTGATACCTTTGGATTTTAGAGCTAGTTGAAGGTGGAGTTCACTTTTGAAGACGGAAAGGCTTAAAAGGTTGAGGTATGGTTTTCGGTTGTCTTGCGATGTTTGACAATCGTGTGGTTTCTTTTGCACTATGTGAGGTATGTTCCGAAACTTTAAATGTGGTTATGCATTTTGTTACTAGTGGTGATTCTCATATGGTTAAGTTGTGAAGCTTCGGGTGGAATTTGTTAGTGACACGAGTTTTAGTTGAACTAGTGAAACAAGTTTAACTAGGTGGTAGGACTAAACAAGAAGTGTTGGAAACAAACAATGGTTTGAAGTGTGTGTTTCGAAATTGTTGAATAGTTTTGCGTTACAAGGTGGGATTGTAGTGGAAATACCAGTTTGAGGCTTTGGTGGAGGAATCTCGGTTTGAGGTGGAATTTGTTACTAGTGCGACTAGAGGAAGACAAACAATCAACAATAGCTCTTGGCTATCCAGAGGAGGCTCGTTTGGCCTCTGAGCTCTGCCGGTGGTGCAGCTGCGCGCGCGCGCGTCCGCGTGTATAAATGGCCTGTTTCATTTTTGCAGTCGCGCGAGAGGGAGAAAAAAATAGGGGTTTTAGGGTTTGTTCATCCAATTGAAGCTAGAGTTCATAGAGGAAGCTCTTGGGAAGTTTTCTAGGGATTGGGTAGTGATTCTAACACCTTGTAAACACTTGTCATTGAAATCTCTTGGTCACGGGAAGAGATTTGGGAAAAGGGTAGAAATTAAGAAAAACTAATTTCTTGTAACTCTTGTGTATAATCTCATTGTAATCAAGAAAGGAAGAAGTTTGATAAGGAAAGGAGAGCTTTTTCCCCCAGATTAGGTTTATTAACACCGAACTGGATAAATAAATTTCACTTGTGTTCTTTATTGTTTTTGGTAGATTAGCTTTTGATTGATTATTATTGCTTGGTTCCATTGTTGTTGTTGGTTGCTTAATTATTTTGCCTCATGCTAATTTAAGTTTCATTGGTGTGGTTCATCGGATTCACAACACACATAAACATTAGATTTCATTTCCTGCGATATCCGAGTTGTGATGGTGTTATTGAGCTAATGCAATGTGCCTCACAAGATCAACTTGTTGATGTAATAACAAAGACTTTGAAATTGGAGGTGTTTGAGAAGCTTAGAGAAATACTTGGTGTATATAGTAGTTCGAGCTTGAAATAAGTGAAGCCTCAGTAAACTTATTATTAACTGAGTTGATTATACAACTAGGTTTAAGGGAAAATTTGTTGAAATGTGCATTGATTGTTGTTAGGCCTGCCTCGCTAAGCTAGTCTGTTTGTGGCTTAGCGAGCCTTATCAGTTAGCTTGTTAGTTAAGAAACAATTTTCTATTATAATTTGTCAAGAGTTTGTTTGTTTATTTTGTTAGCTTGCTACACGTTGTAGTCTATAAATAAGGTCTCAGAAGTCATGTAAAGTTGCAAACCTTTGATTTCCAACAAAAAGTTTATGAAGTTGTATATGTTTTCCCTTTTAACAAAATCTGATAGCAATGAAAACTCAACAAAAATAGATAGAGATTCACCCTGCCGTAAACAATGAGCAATAGTAATATTTATTTCCGAATTAACTTTTTGAAATTTGATACTATTTTTGACATTAATTTTGTGGACATTTTTGTTTGCATTGTTGAAAAGGACATGGGCGTTGAATTGAGTGACGATGATTTATCATCCACTCACCGTCCAAAACATCTTGCTTGTCATTTGTCAAATCCATCCACGTAGGAATAACGTTGTAATAATGAATAACAGTTGTAGTAGTTCTTCTTCAACCTAAATTAAAGCATGTTAATTAGCATGCTAAAGTTGTTGTTGAAACTTGATATTTGAAAGCAGAGCATTTTAATCTGTTCTGTTCCGTAGGCAAGTTAGTCACATATATTTTATCAATATAGATATTTGTACAACCAAAAAATGGACAATTTTGGATAACTCTCCCTCACATGCTCTCATGTATTTTTACTCTCTTTCTCCTCCTCTATTTTTGAGAAATGTTAACTATTTACACTATCCACTATAACATATTTTTTTTATTATTTTATTAATTTCACTTTTATGTGAAATGATTATCTAATTGACAACCATTTTAAGTTGTACAAATAATATAACTCCTAATTTATTTATTTTTTGCTATAAAAAAAGAGGTTGTCCCATAAGTTGTCTACCTTAAATGTACAAATAACATCACTCATATTTTATAACCACATTTTCCACTATCATGCTTAAAACCATCAAAAGGTAAAAAAAAACAAGATGAATAATTTTTTTTTTCTAAAGTAAAATGGTTTTTTCTAGTTCTCATGAATCTAGCTCAAAAGGACATTACACATTTATGCAAGGGTCGGGGTTCGAATCTTGTATGTCTATTTATTCACATTTAAAAGGTGAATTTCTAACCGATAGGCTACCTAACAAAAATGTATTTTGTTTAAATGTACCGATATTACACATTTGTGCAGGGATCGGGGTTCGAATCATGTATGTCTATTTATATCAATTTATATTAATATAAATGTTTTTTAAAATGTATTTTGTTTATATTGACCGATATTCAACTAAACATCATGTTCCTACTAAATTTGTAGGGAATGTGAGTTGGACCAAATATCAATATGAATATTTCGTATTGTGAGCTAAAATTAATGAACGGAATAATATATTTAGCTGAGTGATAGCATGAAGTTACAGTTGGGACAACTTGTTTCTTTTTATGAAAAACTCATTGCCTTTTCTGCTATGTTCACCCTTCTATTTATAATGGGGTGAATAGACAGTTATTTTGCCTCCAATCCTCAGCCCATGATCGAACCCATGATCTCCACTCTTGGCCGAAATCCTTGGAACTCCTTTGAAAAACGTGGGAGTCTTTGATCGTGGGGTAGTGGGTTGAATGGGTCAAATAGGCGACCTGATGTCAGGCGGGCGACCCGAATGAATGCGGATGAAGGGCGACCCGGTATTTGTATTGCTATATTGGGCCTAGCTTATTGGGCTGATTGTAATTGGGCCAAAATGTTTTTTTTGTACGGTACACAGCCCCCCAAGCACGAGGCTTAAGCAGTAAGGTGAAGTGCTGATGATATTTTAGCGCGCGCCCTTTACAAACGGGTAATATGTTCCAGCTTGCCAAGATTTTAGGTCGTTCCCTTCCTTCATTTGCTGCTTTTTCTGTTGAGTATTATGTTGCGAGTTGAACTTATCCCTTTCTTTCCTGCCTATATAAACAACTCAACGAATTGTTTCCTGTATCGGCTCTACTATGAGGACTGTACCCCCTAGCTCCAGATATTTGCCCATGTTCAAGGCGTTACGCTCCATGCTGAGGGGAGGCCCCGACGCCCTTTGGGAACGTGTGGAGGATTTTACATCTTTGGTAGATGAATTCCGTCATTACCGAATATATTTTGACGAGGAAGAAAAAACATTTTTCCGTCACCTAGTTCGATTGAAAGAAGGGCTCTCCGTGGAGGTTCCTTTTGTCCGCGTCGTTGAAAGAGATAAAAGTCGGTATGACAAAGCTATATCAGACATTCGTAGTAGAAGGGAGGCAGTTAAGGACACAATGATCAAGTATGAAGACCACTTGGCAGATTGCATTGCTGAAGATGACCTTGCGGCTATGAAGATAGATTCCCTGCAGCTTGAACTTACAAATCTCCTTAACAGGCGACTTAACTTGAGTGAAGAAATTAGAAGTGTCGCCGCCAAAGTAGCCGAGCAGCGAAATTCTCTTTCTTCGTTGAAAACTGAGCATGGCGCCCTTGTTGATGGTCTCGAGGGAGTAATGGTGAATCAGAACGAGGTAGATGAGAGCAAGGAAAAAATCACAACTCTTTGGGCGGATGCTCTGGGGGCGGCTGAGCTCCTTCCATAACTTTGCAGTTCACTTTTCCTTTTGTACTTTATTTTCTAGATTTCAAATAAAATTAATGAAGAATAAAGACTTTATTTCCATTGTTATTATTTGTGTGACTCGCCTTTTACTGAGCTTGCGTGAATCGCCGTTTTATAATGGGGCGATTTGAAGCCTATCCTTTCGCATTCTTGCAAGCCTCGCCCAAACCTTTCGGTTATCCCACGCGTCAGAAATGTATTTAAGATTTTGACACGTGTATTTGTCCATTGGGTAATAAGGAGTGTCGTTTGCACTTTTCCCTTCTTATAAATATCTCTACTCTTTGCTCATTTTCTTTCATTGCATATCTTCGTAAACTACCAACGAATCCGCCATAACTTTTTCTTCCCAATGTCTCGAAACTAGGCTTTTACAAAGGTAACTTTCTCGTTCCTCTTTCGTTTAACTTCTTAACTCGTTTTCACCTTTCCTGATCCATGGTGAGAATTAGGGTTTTAGACGATCTCACCAGCGAACCCCAACGCCTCACTGTTGATTTGATTCAACAGGCTCGACTTCGTTTTACTAGGGACGATGTTTCCTTTGACCTTAGTGGTTATTGTCAGGAACTTTCCCAGTATGATCCTTGCATGAGTGATAGTGGGAGTGATAGCGATGATAATAGCGACGTCGGTTTTTCCGAAGTTTATGATATAACCCCCCTCTCTTCTTTCACAGGAAAGGAGATCGTTTGTTACCAACCCAGTGCGAAGTCGAGTTTAGAGGAAGGAATGGATTATTGGTCATACTATACTACTGAGGAGGACGTTCGCCGTTATAGGGAGAGTAACGAGCTATATGAAGGCGATGATCAAGGGAATGTCATCGCCGAGCCCGTGGGCGACAGGGAAGTAGTCACCCAATCCAACGATAATCCGCCTCACTATTTTTATGTGTATGCGGATATCCTTAACATCTTTAACCTCTGGTTTCCCCTCACCTCCTTTGAAGACACCGTTCTTAGGCTCCTGAACGTCGCCCCTACCCAACTTCATCCTAATAGCTGGGGGTTTGTTAAAGCTTTTGAGGTCGCCTGCATGGGTTTGAACATACAACCGAGGGTTGGCGTGTTCTTTTCTTTCTACCACGTTCAATCCCTTCAGAAGGGTAGGAAGGTTTCTCTTAGCGCTCATCCCAACAGGGGATTGTTCAAACTGTTTAGGGATAATTTCAAGGATTACCATAGTTCCGTTTTCAAATTAAGATGCGGTCCTGGCTTCGACCGGCTGATGTCTGACGCCAATGGAAATCCCTTATTTCCATTTTACTGGACGGATAAACCTGTTGCTATACGGGGGGTTAATGAGTCTCAATGTGAAGGTGAAAATGAAAAGCTTACGGCTTACTTGAGTAAGTGATCCTTGTTTTTGCTTTTCTTAATTATTGAATTTATCTTCGATTACTAATGTTATTCAATGTTTGTGTACCTTTCAGGGAAAATGAGCACCGCTAACGATAATGACTGGATGGCTTTCTTGGAGCTCGCCGAGGAGCAAGTTGGCAACCCTGATGCCTTAATTCCGCCCGAGCAACAGCTGATCGTTAAAGACTCTGGCTCGTCCAAGAGGAAAGTTGAGGGATCGGAGGACAAGCCTTCCAAGCTGCGAAAGGTTGAAGAGGGATCATCTGATCCGGCGTCTGGCTTGAAGGGCGAGTTGCAGGAGAACGAGGGTGTTTCCACTCGCCATCGCCTTCAGGTAAAGGGGATGAAGACTGCTGCCAGTTCCCCGCCAAAGGCTAAAGGAGGTAACCAGGCTAAGCCCAGGGGAGCTAAGGGCGTCCCCAAGATTGATCTCGCCCCTTCAGGCAAGGACCCAGCTTCTTCCTCCCAGGGAGATAAGACTGGGGCTGCTTTTTCTTTCAATGCCAGGGCATTCCTTGACCAATTGCCCATGAGGGATCAGCTCGCCTCGTAAGTTCCTAAACTTTGCGTATTGCATTTTTGCCTTTGTTATTTTAGTCCTAACTTTGCTGGATGATGCTTTCAGGTTCAACTATATGTCCAGCACTGAGTTAAGGAATACCATCCTTGGTTGTGAGCTGAAGGGGATGCTGCTAACTGATTTACTCTGCACTCGCCAAGAGGAGGAGGCGAAGCACGCCCGTGCTCCTGCTCGTTCTATCAAGGAGAACCTTCACGAGGTTGAGAGGAAGCAGAAAGCCGATAGAGATGAATGGGTCAAGGAGGGAAAGCGTCTGCAAAATGCTTTGAGAGATGTTGATGCCAAGGCCAAGAAGGATCTGGAAGCTTTGAAGCAGCAGCATAGCGCTGATAAGCTGCTCTAGGAAGAGGCGAGGGGAGAGCTTGTTCAATCTCGCAACGTTCATATGGCTGGTCAAATCCAGGCGGAGAGGGAGAGGGCGAAGAATGGTCGCGCCGTTTCCAGGTTGGCCACGGCGAACGTCACCTTGAAAAAGGGAATGTCGATGAAGTATGTGGAGGGGTTCCGCTCTTGCTTGGAGCAGATTAAAGTTGTTTTTCCGGATCTGGATGCCGAAAAATTGAAGCAAGTTGGCGTGTCTAAGAAGGTGGAGAATGGGGCGATTGTTTCCCTTTTCCCTCCAAAAGCTTGATCGCCTTTTAGATTAGATATTACTGTCGCCTTTTGTATGGCTCAGCGAGCTTTGTATGGCTATCGCCTTTTGTATTTCTTTAATGAACGGTATTTCATTAACGGTGTTTTGCCTGTTGAGGCTCGGAAATGTCTCCATTGTTTATTGTTTTGTTGGGCGAGTAGTGTCTAATTATGTGACGATCGCCTTTTCGTTCCTTTCAGTAAGGCCTCGCCCGTTAGGGTGCAGAGAGCCCAATATATTTATTGCCTTGGGAGGCGAGCGGTGCCAAGCCTGCTAGGGTTCGTGGCATCCGCCTTTTATTGCCTTTAGGGGCTAATGATGTTAGGCCCGTTAGGGTTCAAAACATTCATGATTTCGTTGCCTTTAGGGGCTAATGGTGTTAAGCCCGTTAGGGTTCAAAACATCCATGACTTTGTGGCCTTTAGGGGCTGGTGGTGTTAAGCATATTAGGGTTCAGAACATCCACGACTTCATTTTTACGTGTTAAAAACATTCAACTTTTTATTTTTAGGTTGAGCAGCATTTATTACGACGCTGACTATAACAGGAATGTCAAAGATATTTTGAAAGACGATGGGCCTCGATAAAAACTCCTACCCTTGTAGGAGAAAAGAGTGTCCCATCGCCCCTTTATTGAAACATGAAATTCAATTGTTTGTACAGCAATGGAAAAATACGAAAAATGTAAATGACCATAAAAACATGCCTAACTATAATAGAATCTGAGATTGGCGATGTTCCAAGTTCTGGGAAGCGTTCTTCCGTCCAATGTTTCCAGCCTATACGCTCCGCCCCCGAAAGCTTCTTGGACTCGGTAAGGACCCTCCCAGTTAGGAGCCAGTTTTCCTCCTTTGTCTAGCCCCATTGGGCGCTTCAGCACGAGGTCGCCTTCAACAAATTCTCTGTGGATGACTCTTATGTTGTACTTCCTGGTCGCCCTTTGCTTTGCTGTAAGCTCCCTGATTTGGGCATCTTCTCTTATTTCTTCTAACAGGTCCAGATTTTCTTTGAGGGCTTCCTCGTTTTCTAAGGCCACCACAGTTGCTCTTCTCCAACTTGGCGGGTCAATTTCCGCTGGGATCATTGCGTCGGCTCCGTACACCATTTTGTAGGGGGTCTCGCCTGTGGATGAGTGAGGTGTGGTGTGATATGACCACATGATTGGAGCCAAATGTTGTACCCAATTTTTATCTTTTCCTTCAAGCCGCCTTTTTATAGCCTTTAGTATCACTTTATTGGCCGATTCAGCTTGGCCATTTGCTTGGGGATGTTCCACTGATATAAAAGTGTTGCGGATTCCCTTTCCTTCGCAAAACTGGACGACCAATTGACTAGCGAATTGTGTTCCGTTATCGGACACTATGAATTTAGGTAGGCCGAACCTGCATATGATCTTTCTCCAGTAGAATTTCTTTACTTTTTCAGCTGAGATAGTGGCTACAGGTTCCACCTCTATCCATTTAGTGAAGTAATCTACGGCGACCAATAAGAACCTGGCTTGGGCTTCTGACGGCGGGAAAGGTCCCAAAATGTCTACTCCCCATTTGTAAAATGGCCATGGTGACATTACCGTTGTGAGTGGTTCTCCAGGGGCGTGATGGAGATCGCCGTGCCGCTGGCATTTATCGCAACTCCTGACATATTCAGTGGCGTCGTGCAAAAGCGTTGGCCAGAAGAATCCCGCCCTAATCACTTTTCCTGCGAGTGATCTTGCTCCAATGTGGCTTCCACAAGATCCATCGTGAATTTCTCTGAGAATCCTTTTTGCCTCTGCTCGCCCTGCACATAACAACATTGGGACTGATATTCCCCTTTTATAGAGCTTTGTACCTACCATAGTGTAGCGTGCTGATCTCTTTTTGATCTTGATCGCCCCTTCCTTGTCTGTTGGTAACTCGTCATTCTGCAGATATTTGACAATTGGAGTTCTCCAATCCTCCTCATCATGTATTGCCAATGTTTCTTGGGTGAGGATAGCTATTTCGCTTGTACTGGGTCTGGTGATTGTCTCTTGAATCACCGTCCTGTTATTGCCAGGCTTTTTGGTGCTCACCAACTTTGATAGCAAATCTGCTCTTGTGTTTTGGTCTCTGGGCACGTAAATCAATTCAAAAGTGTTAAATCCTTCGGCCAATCGCCTTACCTGTTCCACATATTTGATGAGTTGGGGTTCCTTTGTTTGGAACTCTCCTGAGAATTGGTTCGTGACTAATTGGGAGTCACTCATCGCCTTGAGATCTGATACGTCCATCTCTTTTGCCAGCCTCATTCCAGCTAGCAGGGCCTCGTATTCCGCCTGGTTGTTGCTTGCCTTAAAGGCGAAACGCAGGGATTGTTCTATCAAGACTCCATCTGGCCCTTCAAGTACGACGCCTGCTCCGCTTCCCCTCAGATTGGAGGCTCCGTCCACTGACAGCATCCATGGTTCAGTGTTGGGATCGCCGCCGGGGGGCGATGTTAGCTCAAGTACGAAATCCGCCAACGCTTGTGATTTGATGCTTCCCCTAGGGACATAGGTGATGTCGTACTCTGTTAGCTCTATTGCCCATGCCACCATTCTCCCTGCTAAGTCTGGCTTTCTGAGTACATGCTTGATGGGATGATCAGTTTTGACTATGACCTGATGGCTTTGGAAATATTGCCTTAGCCTTCTCGCCGTAACTACTACAGCAAGTGCTAATTTCTCTATCTTCTGATAACGAGTCTTTGCATCTCGGAAGATTCTGCTCACAAAGTATATTGGTTTTTCCTCTCCTTTGATCTCCTGTACCAATGCAGAGCTCATGGTATTTTCTGACACGGCTAAGTATAAAAGCAAAGGCTTGCCTAAATGTGGGCGAGTCAGAATTGGAGGTGACGCCAGAAATTGCTTCAGTTGTGTGAAAGCTTCCTCACATTTTTCAGTCCACACAAATCTCTCGCCCTTTTTGAGTGTGGTAAAGAAATGGCATGCTTTTTCTCCTGCACATGACAGGAACCTTGATAAGGCTGCGACTCGCTCGGTGAGTTGTTGGACCTCCTTAACCGTGGTTGGACTGCGCATATTGATTATGGCTTTGCATTTCTCAGGATTTGCCTCAATACCTCTGTGGGTAATCATGAAGCCTAAGAATTTTCCTGCCTGCACCCCAAATGAGCATTTTGCTGGGTTGAGGCGCATGTCATATTTTCTTACGGATGCCAAGACGTCTTCTAAATCTTGATGGTGCTCGCCTTTTTCTGCAGTCTTTATCCATCAGCCTCTGGTATGTAGCACCAGCATTCTTTAGCCCAAAAGGCATGACTGTGTAGTGGTAATTGCAGGTGTTGGACATGAACGCCGTGTGTTTGGCGTCCAACGAGCTCATCTTGATCTGGTTGTACCCTGAGTATGCATCCATAAAGCTTAGAGTTTTATATCCTGATGCTTCATCAATGAGTCTATCTATATTGGGCAAAGGATAAGGGTCCTTGGGGCACGCTTTGTTCAGGTCGGTGAAGTCCACACACATCCTCCATTTACCATTGTGTTTTTTGACCAGAACTACGTTCGCCAGCCACTCAGGGTATTTGATTTCCTCAATGAAGCTTGCTTCTTTTAGTTTGGCTACCTCTTCATCAATCGCCTTTCTTCTTTCTTCTCCCACCTTTCTTTTTCTCTGAGATACTGGTTTGGCGAGTGGCGAGATCGCTAACTTGTGAGTGATGATACTCCCATCTATCCCTGGCATATCTGAAGGCTTCCAGGCGAACAGATCTATGTTCTTTCTTAATAGGACGACAATCTTTTCTTTCTCCTCGAACTCGAGATCGGCTCCCAGGTTCGTTGTTTGAGATGGAAGGTCGCCTATTTGGATAACCTCCGGCTCTTCGGTGGGGCTAATCCTCTTGTCTCGAAAATCCTCTCTTGGGTCTAAATCAAGGGTTTCAACCATATGCAGTAAGTCTGAGATCATGCGGGCGACACATACCTGTTGGTCTAAGATTCGAGTTCTTTTTGTCCGTAGGCTGGACTCGTAGCATTGGCGGGCCACTTGTTGATCGCCCCTGATGACGCCGATTCGTCCGTTGTCTAACGGATACTTCATTGACAAGTATAATGTTGAGAGAGCTGCTCCTAAAGCGTTGAACGCCGGTCGACCAATGATGAGATTGTAGGAGGTGAAGGGAGTTTTAACCACCAAGTACCTGACTTTGACTGTTTTTGCGTTTTCCCTTTCTCCAAAGGTTGTCAGGAGGGTAACATATCCCATTACCTCTACTTGATCGCCTCCGAATCCTACTAATGTTCCCCCATATGGTTTTAATTGCTCGTTGGATAGCTTCATGCCTTGAAAGGCTTCCCAGAACATTATGTCTGCGGAGCTTTCAGAATCTATAAGTACTCTTTTCACATCAGAATTTAAGATCTGTACTTGAATGACCAGGGGATCATCGTCGTGGGGACAGATCTCATTTCCATCTCTGGGTGAAAAGGATAGCTCAGGGGTCTTGGGATAGGACACCTGCCCTACCAGACTCGTCTCGTGGATAATCCTTCTCAAATAGCGCTTTCGGGCGGCTCTTGATTCACCTCCCCCTGCAAAGCCGCCGGCGATAGTGGCGACTAAAGTTCTTTTCTCAGGTTCTTCTTCTTCCCCAGTTTGCGCTACTTCCTTCTGCGTGCTGGCCGGGGATCTTTTGTTTAGCGTGCCTCTCTTGTCTAGCGTACCTTTTGCTGCCTCTTCTAGGAATTTCTTCAAATGTCCGCTGCTAATGAGCTTTTCGATGAGGTCCCTCAGCCTGTAGCATCTTTCAGTGTCATGCCCTTTACACCTGTGATAGTGGCACCATTCGTGGGCGTTTTGCCCAAGCTGGCGATCTGATGCTGCTGGTAGTACTACTAGACCGGTGTCAATCATTTCATCTAGTATATGGAACTTGGCGCTGTTTAGGCGAGTGAATTCCTCTTCGAGGCGATAGGATCTGTTGTTATTCCCGCCTCCAATATACCTGCTACTTTTGGGATTTCCTTTGCGGTCGGGCGACCTTCCTCCTGAGGATTTTTCTCTAGATTCTCTGCTTCTTTTCTCAGCGTTACTTTCTTCGCCTTTAACGTAGCACTCCGCTCTTTTTAGTACCTCTTGCATGGAAGATGCGGGCTTTTGCGCTAGGGATTCATTAAAGAACCCCGCCTTCAAACCGTTGTGGAACGCCGCTACGAACATTTCCTGGTTTGGATTTGATACTTTGATGGTGGCTTCACTGAAACGAGCCAGGTATCCCCTCAGGTTCTCGTCCCTTCCCCGGCGCATTCCAAATAGCGAAGTTGCTGTTACTTGGACGTGCTTACTCCCAGCAAATTGTTGGATGAACTTTTTAGCGAAATCAGCATAGCTCTCTATGGAATGCTTCTCCAAATTCATATACCAGCGTAACGCTGCATCTTTGAAAGTTCCTGAGAGCAATTTGCATCTCAGGTGTTCTTCTGCTCCAATGATCGCCGTTTGGGTTCCGACCGCCATTAGATGTTCTTTTGGGTCAGTTTTTCCATCAAAGGTAGGCAAATGAGGAATTTTGAAGTTTGGTGGTACTTGCGTATCCCACAACCCTTATGCTAACGGTTGTGATTCCTCCAGGTTTTCGTCTTCAGACTCGCCTTCGTCTGCTTTGTTGTTTCCATTAGTAGCTGCTACTGCTGCGGCTACAGCAGCTTCAACCTCTGCAGTCCTGTTTTGCTTAATTTGTTCCATTTCATCCTATAAACTTCGGATGGCTGCCATGGCCGCCTCGAGGACTGGATTTCCTCCATTTTGATCGTGTATGTCTCCCATTACAGGAAAGTCGCGTGGTTAGCCTGGGAATAGTTTTACCAAGGCCCCACGGTGGGCGCCAGATGTTCCTACTAAATTTGTAGGGAATGTGAGTTGGACCAAATATCAATATGAATATTTCGTATTGTGAGCTAAAATTAATGAACGGAATAATATATTTAGCTGAGTGATAGCATGAAGTTACAGTTGGGACAACTTGTTTCTTTTTATGAAAAACTCATTGCCTTTTCTCCTATGTTCACCCTTCTATTTATAATGGGGTGAATAGACAGTTATTTTGCCTCCAATCCTCAGCCCATGATCGAACCCATGATCTCCACTCTTGGCCGAAATCCTTGGAACTCCTTTGAAAAACGGGGGAGTCTTTGATCGTGGGGTAGTGGGTTGAATGGGTCAAATAGGCGACCTGATGTCAGGCGGGCGACCCGAATGAATGCGGATGAAGGGCGACCCGGTATTTGTATTGCTATATTGGGCCTAGCTTATTGGGCTGATTGTAATTGGGCCAAAATGTTTTTTTTTGTACGGTACACATCATATATAGATATAAAAAGATTTACTAAAATAAGTAAGTTGTATGAGGTATGAAACTCTGCTAGTTTTCTCTTGGGAGGATTGTGCTTCAGTTATATATAGAACTCATTTTTTAGAAATTGTTTTAAGCTTGCATGTTTTTATTTTTTAAAACTCGGATTCATTTTAAATTATCAACAATATTAATTATATGAGAATATTGAATTGAACCATTGTAATGGAGAGATTTTTTTTTTTGAACAAGCATGGAATATATAAAATAAAACAATCGCCCTAACATAAGATGTGTCAAGGTCGACTACCAACGTTTACAAAGAGTCACAAAAAGATACAAAGATACAGAGAGAGATAGGTTAAAAAACAGATCATACAAGCTCCAAACATGGCATAGGACAAGGCCACCAACTATGACAGTTAGAAGTTAAAGTAACACTCGTCACGTTCAACCACCTAAAAAAAAGATTTGATTTTGTCCAACAACTGAAAAGTAGTGTTAGCTGATAATGGAGAGAATATTATGTCAGTTAACAATGATGCATTTCTTAAAATAATAAAATAACAATTCTTTTAATATTTTTATTGTTCTAAAAAAATTCACACAATTAATTTTCAAATGTCTGTTATTTTCTTATTAGCGAGTAAAATTAATACATATTATAATAATTGAAAATATCATTTTAGTAGCATTTTTTTATAAAAAAAAATGAATTAATAAATAGTACGTGTACTCAACCCTTACAAATTATAATTCAAAGAAATCACCAATTAAAAAAATAAGATGTGTACTATTTCCTACACATTTTATAAACTAAAACTAAGAAATAAAAATAATCTTAATACGGTGCCAAATCAAATTACGATCTTTTGAGTCCTACCTATAGATTTCACATGATAAATTGTAGGCAAAATTAAGTAGTACTTAATTTGTTATAGTATAACTGTATAAGAGAAATATTAGTGGCAAAGATTGAACGGGAACCTCCTATATATATAAGTTCCAACCCAAATTACTAGACTACTCATTTAAGTAGAGGCACAAAATACAATATATTACATCAATATCATTCTTCACGAATTAATTTGTTTTATGTTTATAAAATATTTAAGAAGTCATCCCGTGACCTTAACTCAGTTGGTAGAATATTAAATTATATATAGAAGCTGATATTCGAATTTTGATCATCTAATTTATCTATTTAAAGGTGGAATTAAAAAAAATATTTGAGGAGCCATTAGAATGATAAAATCCTAGCTATGAAGTGATCAAGCTCTCTATTGTGGACATAATATTATAGGAATGAGAACATGTGGAACCTCCGGACAAAGTACAAATTACAAAATATAAAACTAGACAACATTATTTACAAATTAATGTTGATTAATCACATGCCCTTGCTTTGTAATGTACAAGTACAAATTGTAATGTTGTCACCATGTGGATTAAATTAAGATGGAATATACAAAGCTAAGATGACCCACCACCAATAAAAGTTTAAGGTGGTAGCTTAACTTTTTTTGTCTCATGGAGAGGAATAAAAGCAAAAAGGAATTAAGATTAAGGGGATTACTTTAATTGTACACCACTGAATTGTATTAAAAACTAAACATAGATCTCATAGATAGACATGAACCACACCTTAATAAAATTAAAAAATTTATGATTCTATAAGCACAAAATTCCATAGGCTATATGCTTCTTACAAATCACAATATGGTTCAGAAAACCCATTAGAAAAAGAATCATGATGATGATAGCTAAGACCAGCCATTGTAACTAAATGGGGACCTTGGAAATTCAATCATTCAATATTTGATATGAAACAATAATGGGACCATAGAATTGGTATGAGTGATGTTGGATTTTTTTTTTTTTTTTTTTTTACTTTTCAATTTTGTATATTTGCATCATAAATGTAGAAAAAGGCATAAACTTTGTGTCCCACCCTCAGATTTCACCAAACAACGTGATGGGGGGTAATAACATGCTTTTGATCAGCCACCAATGTCCCACATGACAAAAGACATGACAATGCCACAGAATAGTATAAAGAAACATTTTCTTTATGACATGAAATGGCGGTGAATGTGATAAGAGATTGAGATTCTTCCATAATTTGACCATGATAAAATATGCTTAGCATTTTCAATCTTTTTACCAAAGAATTTTATTGGCTTACCAGCACATAAACTAATTTTGACCATTTTGTAGTTTGTTTGATTTTTTTGAATGAGAGCAATTTTGATCATAATAGTTTTTTTCTTAATAAGAGCAACACTTTTATGGTTATTCTTATTTATATTTTTTTTATCATATTCCACTTGTATAGTTGTTGTATTACTTCCTCATGAAGTATACACTAGTGACCAAATGAGATTTTAAAAGATGTAGGTAGAGTTCTAATATAGAAACTACATATTTATTAATTTACTATAACATTTGTCTATATAAAAACCTTCTTCAACTCAAATTGGTACATAAACTAGTTTTGACCATTATAGTTTGTTTTTTTGAATTAGTGCAATTTTGACCATAATAGTTGTTGTGACTACTAGAAAAATCTTAAATACCGACGGACAAAATATGTCTTTAAAATGTAAATATTCCGTCATTAAGCAGGTTAGAGACGGATTTGATCCCGTCGGTAATTTCTTCGTCTCTAAACTGTTAGAGACAGACAAAATCTATCTCTAAAATGAAAATATCTGTCTCTAAAATAAAAATATCTGTCTCTAACTGCTTTTCCTGTCTCTAATTCCATCTCTATTAGAGACGAAATATATTCTGTCTCTAAATTTCGTCGGTATTTCAACTTTTTCTAGTAGTGTGTTTAGTTTTAACATTCTAGTTTCAAAGAAATTCTGATGATTTAAAGTTCGACCGAAATTAAATAACATCTAATAAAAGGTTATTTCAATTAGGATTCAAACTTATAAAATACTTTTCTTTTGTATGAGAAGACAAACACAAAAATTAAATACTACTAATTAGGTTCATAAAAACTATACAAGATAAAAATAGTATGAATTACATTATCATTTCAAAACAAAAACGAATATCCCAAAATTTTATTCCTCTTTTCTACACATTACTTATAGCTCAAAACAACTTAAGGAGTGGCATCACCAAATTATATACAAGCTAGGAGAGTTTCTCTCTTTTTGATGATGATCTCCTATATATAATTCATCAAAGAGAAATTGATTCCATTACAAGTTGAGAAAGTTTTACACATATAACTTTCCCAAACTTTTCATTTTAACAAATCACACAAGCATTGGGATTTTCTTCCATACTTTGAACATAATAATATGTAGTCATGTGGGGATTATATGCCCTATAAGCTTTCACCATTTCTAAAACAGGGTCAGGAGCTGGCTCTTTCTTTTTCTCCTCTTCTTTTTTCTCTTCTTCTTTCTTCTCTTCCTTTTTCTCTTCTTCTTTCTTTGGTTCTTCCTTCTTCTCTTCTTCTTTCTTTGGTTCTTCCTTCTTTTCCTCTTCTTTCTTCTCTTCTTCCTTCTTTGGTTCTTCTTTCTTTGGCTCTTCTTTCTTCTCCGGCTCCTTTGCCGGTCCTACAGAGATTAAATCTGCTTGCCAATATTTTCGAAGTTTGCTCACGATTTTTACTGGATCTACCGTTCCTACCACGGTTAATTTCTTCTCCTTCATGTCCATGGTGATTGCATCAATCCCTACATATGGTTGCACAAGTTAATCATAAATTGTAAAAATTATTTACAACTTCAAATGTAGCATTGAGATTTTATTTTTAGCCAAATATTAGAAATTAGTAGTTATATTAGGTCATAGAATCGAACATCGAACATCCTACTTAAAACTTCTTCAATGTCTATTAATTAATCAACCGAGCTATCTACATGGGATGTACCATTGAGAAAATTGATTTGATTTATATATTAAATTTGATTTGGTTAACTACGACACTAACAATGTTTTAAATAAAGGTATGTAACAATTTACTAGATCACAACATAACTACTACATTGTGTCAAAAAAAAAAAAAACATAACTACTACAAGAAAATTGCAAATTGAAGCAGCATAAGCCACATTTGATTGTGAATTTCTACAATATCAAATGTGGCTTATGCTACTTGATATGCAGTGATAATAGACATTTGCAATATTGTGCAGACAAGATCCATCTTGTCCAGCAATTTTAAACAACTTAATTAATAAAAAAGTGGACCAATAAAAAAATGTCATGTTTAACTGAACTTAATTCAAAGTTTAAAGTAAAACATTTGGAATCTTGGCTCTGTATTTTCATGAATTGGATCTTATATCTTTTGATTATTTTTAAACACGTCACATGTATTTTGTAAATTGTAATTAAATTCTCAACTTGATATACTTTACTATAAGTCATCCAAAGTAGTGAGGTCCTTGCATGTATTATTTAATTAATTTTTTTTTTTTTTGTGGTAAGTACTATTTAATAGTGTAACAAAATATTATAAGCACAATACGACAGATAGAATGGAATTTTTCATAAAATAGGAAAATGAAATTGACAGCATAGTATTTTTCTTCTCCAGATTATTATGTGAATAAAGTATAGACTAGTATATGTCTAAATAATGACTTGTAGTGTCAATTCTTGCTATAAATGCGTGTATGAAATATATGAAAGTGGATGCAACGAATATGTTCCTTTCGAATCACGAAAACTCATTTCATAATATTATTATTTTTTATTTATGTAACAACAGGACAATTGTTTTTTTATGACATGCTAACTGATAAGTGATAAAGTCGTTGTCAATTGAAGTAAAAAAAAACGTTAGCATTAGATAACATTCAAAAGTAAAACGCAACTACCATAGTTTTTCATTCATAAACCTAATCAAAATTTGATCAGAAAAAACCAAGACAGAAAATACCTTGTATTCAGCATAATAATTAAAATAAGTAATAAAAAATTCACTTTAAAATAATTATATTTATATTAATATTATTCTAACACTAGGTGCACATTCAATTAGAAGTATTTTTTAGTTTTCAGTTAGAAGATAATTATAGTTTGTTAAAAATTGTTTCAACTAGAATTTCAACTTTGATTTACCTGAACAATTTATTCCTAATTAGAATTAATTAATCACTTTAGTTCAATAATTTAATTAATCAATCAATTATAACCATGAATCATAACATTAAAAATTAAAATAAGAATATAGATTGCATTGCAGCTCAAATGTCACGTGTCAAAGATGATGGAAATTTTGTCACCTCCCACTAGTGGGTTACACATCAATTCATTCCCCCAACATTCAGATCTCAAAAAATTTCTAACATTCCCTTTGATTTTGGGTATCTTAAAAAACCAGAAATTTAGTTACCACAAACTATATTATATTGTTGAACAATGATTTGGTACCTGAAAGTGTTGAAACTGTCTTCAAGGCCTTCTGCTTTGCCTTATCATCTTCCAAATCTAATTTGAGTACAAATTTCTACAATCATATAAAATCAAGATAGTGACTTTTTTAGTCCTAATCAAATAATTCTATTGCAATAACAATATAAATATTAATAATTACATAACAATCCAAATAAAAGTGTCGCAATTAAGAAACTAAAAATTCTATAACAATTTTCTTCAACCAACCAAAGATAAAAATAAAACTTTACATCTTGAAAAATATATAAATAAAATAAACAATTCAATTCAAGCCACCCCAATGAAAAACATGGTAAAGAGAAAGAGAGAAAGGAAAAACATTAAAGTTTAAGGAGAAATAGAATCAGAAGTGAATCAAAGATTCTAGTAAAAGTTTAGAAAAGAATTATTCTTTTTGGAAAAAGGAAAAAATGAAATAAAAATAAAAAGTGGGAATCATATACCTTCATTTTAGTGATTCAGAGATGTGAAAATTAGAGAAGTTAGATGGAAAAATAAACAAAGGGGGTGAAATAAGAGAGAGGAGATAAGAGAGTTGTGTGTGTGTGGAATACGAAATCAAATAATGGTTGGTCTCTATGTTGAAAAAAATAAGGACACACACTTTAATACCGGAAAATCCGAATCAAAACAAGGTTTTGCAGAGTAGGAGAGAGAATGAAAAAGCTAGAGAGAGGAAATAAAACATGTAGTTAGTACTATACTACTACGCAGTAATGGAACAGGTGGAGAGAGTAATATGTAAGTAAGTATAGGAAGAGAGACAGAGAGAGTACGTAGTGTAGTGAACGAGGTTGTCTACACATGAAATGAAACAGGTGCTCGGTTTTATCAAACCATTTATTTTAGAGAGAGCTTTTTTTTTTTTTTTACTAAATAAAAAATATTCATTCATTCAAATTGATAAAAACAAATTCAAAATCGCTAAAAACAAAAAGGATGAATCTGCGAACAAACTCATAGCATCCGTGTTAATAGCATAAAACGGCACATTGCATAAGCCTACATATTTGACTATATTGCATAAGTTTTCGGAATATCCATGCCTCCGGATCTGTAGCGTTGATGGCACAAAAGTCATTGATTCGATCTGCACTTAATCAATCTTAATCTTTCAACCTGAAACAAATGAACACCGCACCAAGACGGGACAACAATACTCCGCACTAAGACGGGACAACAATACTATCAAAACAAAGGATGAAATAAAAAAAAAAAACAAACGAATAAAATACTAAATATATGTGAAAATCACACTTATTTAATTAAAATAGAAAGAAAACGATTTGGAGGGGTGATTTTAGGCCTAAATTGACCCTAAATCATCTCTCTCTAGTATATCAAGAAGAAGAGAAAAAGTGGGCGACGACTAGAGTTAGAGAGGAGGAGGAGGAGAACCTTAATTCAAAACTTTGTAGTCTTAATTTTAGAGAGAGCTTATTAATCACTTGAGTTCAATATTTTGGTTGATATAATAATTAATTTAGTTGATTGGGGTTACTTGAATATGCGGCTATGAATAAAATGGGTTTTACTCTAATATGGCGTTAGTGGATTTGTTGAATAAATAAATTGATTTTGGATTTGTTAGTTTTTGGGCCTTAGGAATTAAAAGCCCAAATATGTGTTGTAATAAGTCTAACTTCTAGAATCATATTCTAGAGAAATCCATGGAGCTCTCTAGAAGATAAGCATTAATAAAGAGTTTGGTGGAGTAGTTGAGAAAATTCTAGAGAGTAGTTTATATCCATTAGATTAAGTTTGTGTTGGCAAAATCCTAGTCATTGATTTAGGAATGCCACTAGTATAAATAGATGTGATGTACTTGAGTTTGAATCAAGCAAAAAAATTATAAACACTTAGTAATACAAGTAGCCTTCCCTTTCAAAAGTTTTCTATCCTTTCCCAAATATTTTAAACACTTTTCCACCTATTCAAAAGCTTCCTTCTAACAAAGTGGTATCAAGAGCTTGAAGATCCTCCTAAAGATGGCAAATAGTGGTGTTCCCTTCCAAGTTCCAATGCTCACAAAGAGCAACTACGATAATTGGAGTCTAAGAATGGTGGCTCTCCTTGGTGCACATGATGTGTGGGAAATAGTTGAGAAATGCTTTGTTGACACGGAGAATGAAAGTACTCCATCTCAAACTCAAAAGGATAGTTTGAGAGACTCAAGGAAGAGAGACAAGAAGGCTCTCTGTCTAATCTATCAAGGAATAGATGAAGACACGTTTGAGATGGTCTCGGGAGCAAAGACGGCCAAAGAAGCATGGGAGAAACTTCGAACCTCTTACAAGGGAGCCGATCAAGTGAAGAAGGTACGTCTTCAAACACTAAGAGGAGAGTTTGAAGCTTTGCGTATGAAAGAAGGTGAGCTTATCTCCGATTACTTCTCAAGAGTTTTGACGGTTACTAATAACCTAAAAAGAAACGGAGAAAAGTTTGATGATGTAAGAATCATGGAGAAAATTCTTAGATCGGTAGATCCAAAGTTTGAGCATATTGTCACCGTCATCGAAGAGACAAAGGATTTGGAGGATATGACAATGGAGCAACTTCTTGGGTCGTTGCAAGCTTATGAAGAAAAGAAAAAGAAGAAGGAAGATATCGAGGAGCAAGTACTCAAGACACAAGTCGATTCACCTAGAGAAGAGCATGGTCAGAGCAACCAAAGACGAGGTGGTGATCGAGAACGTGGACGCGGTCATGGATATGGACGCGGACAAGGTTGGAGGCCTAATGATGACAACAACCAAAGAGGAGAAATTTCATCAAGAGGTCGTGGGAGAGGAGCTCCAAAACCAAGGTACGATAAGTCACGAGTCAAATGCTACAATTGTGAGAAGTTTGGACATTATGCTTCCGAATGTAGAGCTCCTAGCAATCGTAGAGTTGAAGAGAAGGCCAACTATGTTGAAGAAATAAGCCAAGAAGACGGGACGTTGTTGGCTCACAAAGACAGTGAAAGAGGCGAAGATAATCAATGGTACCTTGACAGCGGTGCAAGCAACCATATGTGTGGGCGAAGAAGCATGTTCGTAGAGCTAGATGAATCGGTGAACAGGAATGTGGCTTTTGGAGATGAATCAAAAGTGGCGGTGAAAGGTAAGGGAAATGTTCTCATCCGATTGAAGAATGGAGATCATCAATTCATTTCCAATGTTTACTATGTGCCAAACATGAAGAGCAACATCTTAAGTCTAGGACAACTCTTAGAGAAAGGTTATGACATTCAATTGAAGGATAATAACATTTCAATAAGAGATCATTCAAGCAAAGTCATTGCTAAGGTGCCCATGTCAAGAAATAGAATGTTTATGCTCAACATTCAAAACGATGTCGCGCAATGTCTCAAGATGTGTTACAAAGAGGTAGGGGTGTACATGGGCCGGTTTGGGTTGGGTTTAGGCAAAACCAAAACCCGAACCATATAGGGTACTCCGGATTGGATTAAGCAAAATAACCACCCACTTTAATATTGGGCCGGGTTGGATAAACCCACTTATTTCCGGGTTGGGTTGGGTGGGTTGTGTGGATTACCCAAATTTTAAATATTTTTATTTATTTTTAATATTAAAAGACTAAATGACGAATAATCATACTTTTTTTATAAAAATGACTCAAATTTTTAATTTTCTTAAAAAATAGTGTAACATATTTTCACTACTTTTTTAGCATCATAAAATGATAATATCATCACCATATTGTTACTTTTAAATGTGACATAAAGAAGTGGAAAAGTGAAGACGGGATGATCAGAGAATGCGTTAAAATTGTGATGTACGGAAGAGTAATGCGTTTGCCGTTTGAAATAATCACGCATACAACTTATTTTGGAAATTTGAGTATTGAACTAAAGGTTTTTCTCTTTTAATGATGGAAAATATTTAATATTAATATGAAAATTATTTTAAAAAATCATAATACTACCGATTCAGTGGGTCAGTGGGTTTTTTGAGTATGGGTTGGGTTTTGCCCGAAACCCAATTTTATTTATGGATTTTTCATTTTAAAATCCATACAAACCCAATAACCCGACCCAACCCACTTTTTTGGGTTGGATTAGGTGGATTTGAGTGGGTTAATTGGATTTGCCCAACCCATGTACACCCCTACAAAGAGGAGTCATGGCTTTGGCATCTTCGATTTGGACATCTCAATTTTGGAGGATTAGAGTTGCTCTCTAAGAAGGAAATGGTTAGGGGATTGTCTTACATCAACCATCTCAATCAAGTATGTGAAGGATGTCTACTTGGAAAGCAATTCAAAATGAGTTTTCCTAAGGAGTCAAGCTCAAGAGCACAAAAGCCGTTGGAGCTCATACACACGGATGTGTGCGGTCCGATCAAACCAAGATCACTTGGTAAGAGTAACTACTTCCTTCTCTTTATCGACGATTATTCCAGAAAAACATGGGTGTACTTTTTGAAGGAAAAATCAGAAGTGTTCGATAACTTCAAAAAGTTTAAAGCCCATGTTGAGAAGGAAAGTGGTCTTATGATCAAAGCCATAAGATCCGACCGAGGAGGAGAGTTCACTTCAAAGGAGTTCTTGAAGTATTGTGAAGACAACGACATTCGGCGACAACTTACAGTGCCGAGATCTCCCCAGCAAAATGGAGTAGCAGAGAGAAAGAATAGAACAATCCTTGAGATGGCGAGAAGCATGCTAAAGAGCAAGAGGCTACCAAAGGAACTGTGGGCAGAAGCTGTTGCATGCGCAGTCTATCTATGAAACCGATCTCCAACAAGAAGTGTATTGGGAAAAACATCACAAGAAGCCTGGAGTGGAAGAAAGCCTGGAATTTCCCATCTAAGAGTCTTTGGAAGCATTGTTCACGCTCATGTAACGAATGAGAAAAGAAGCAAACTTGATGACAAAAGCGAAAAGTACATCTTCATTGGTTATGACAGCAACTCCAAAGGTTGCAAGCTCTATAGTCCTAATACGGGAAAGGCTATCATCAGCTGAAATGTCGTTTTCAATGAAGAAGGAGAATGGGATTGGAAATCGAGTAACGAAGACTACAACTTCTTCCCACAATTTGAAGAAGATGTTGTAGAACCAGAGGAAACAAGAGAAGATCCTGCTACCCCGCCGAATTCACCGACCCCGAGTTCTGAAGAAGGAGAAAGTTCAAGTGAAAGGACTCCACACTTTAGAAGTTTGCAAGAGATTTACGAGGCAACCGAAAATCAAGACAATCTTACTCTTTTTTGTCTATTTGCGGATTGTGAGCCCATGAACTTCCAAGAAGCATTTGAGAAGAAGTCTTGGAGAACTGCCATGGACGAAGAGATCAATGCGATAAAGAAGAATGAAACATGGGAGTTAGCCTCACTTCCAAAAGGGCACAAGGCGATCGGTGTGAAGTGGGTGTATAAAGCAAAGAAGAACTCTAAAGGAGAAGTTGAAAGATACAAGGCAAGATTAGTGGCAAAAGGATACAGTCAAAGAGCTGGCATCGACTATGACGAAGTATTCGCTCCAGTTGCTCGATTAGAGACAGTTAGACTAATCATTTCATTGGCAGCTCAAAACAAGTGGAAGATACATCAAATGGATGTCAAGTCAGCCTTCTTAAATGGGGTCCTTGAAGAAGAAGTCTACATTGAGCAACCACAAGGCTACGAAGTCAAGGGAGAAGAAGAAAAAGTCTTGAAGCTAAAGAAGGCACTCTACGGGCTGAAACAAGCCCCAAGAGCTTGGAATGCTCGAATTGACAAGTATTTGCAGGAGAAGAGCTTCATCAAGTGTCCATATGAGCATGCACTCTATATCAAAGCGCAAGGTGGAGATATTTTGATTGTGTGCTTGTATGTAGATGACTTGATCTTCACGGGGAACAATTCAACCATGTTTGCAGAGTTCAAGAAAGAAATAACAAAGGAGTTCGAGATGACCGACATTGGACTCATGTCTTACTACCTTGGCAATGAAGTGAAACAAGAAGATCATGGAATCCTAATCACTCAGGAAGGTTATGCTAAGGAGGTACTCAAGAAGTTCAAGATGGATGATGCAAACCCAGTCAGCACGCCAATGGAATGTGGAATCAAGTTGTCAAAGCATGATGAAGGAGAAAGTGTGGATCCATCACTCTTTAAGAATTTGGTTGAAAGCTTACGATATTTAACATGCACGAGGCCTGACATCTTGTATGTAGTCGGAGTTGTTAGTCGATACATGGAGCATCCAACAACAACTCATCTGAAGGCGGCAAAGAGGATCCTTCACTACATCAAAGGTACAACAAACTTAGGCTTGTACTACTCTGTTTCTGATGATTACAAGCTCGTTGGATATAGTGATAGCGACTAGGGAGGAGATATGGATGATCGAAAAAGCACAAGTGGCTTTGTTTTCTTTATTGGAAACACAGCTTTCACATGGATGTCAAAGAAACAGCCGATTGTCACTCTTTCCACATGTGAGGCGGTGTACGTGGCGGCCACATCATGTGTTTGTCATGCAATCTGGTTGCGAAATCTGTTAAAGGAGTTGAATCTGCCGCAAAAGGAGCCAACCAAGATATTCGTGGACAACAAGTCAGCAATAACTTTGGCAAAGAATCCAGTCTTTCATGATCGGAGTAAGCACATTGACACACGTTATCACTATATTAGAGAATGTGTTTCCAACAACGATGTGAAGTTGGAGTACTTGAAGACGCATGACCAAGCAGCTGATATCTTCACCAAGCCTCTCAAGCGCGAAGACTTTGTCAAGTTAAGATATTTACTTGGTGTAGCAAAATCAAGTTTAAGGGGGGGTGTTGAATAAATAAATTGATTTTGGGTTTGTTAGTTTTTGGGCCTTAGGAATTAAAAGCCCAAATATGTGTTGTAATAAGTCCAACTTCTAGAATCATATTCTAGAGAAATCCATGGAGCTCTCTAGAAGATAAGCATTAATAAAGAGTTTGGTTGAGTAGTTGAGAAAATTCTAGAGAGTAGTTTATAGCCATTAGATTAAGTTTGTTTTGGCAAAATCCTAGTCATTGATTTAGGAATGCCAGTAGTATAATTAGATGTGATATACTTGAGTTTGAATCAAGCAAAAAAATTATAAACACTTAGTAATACAAGTAGCCTTCCCTTTCAAAAGTTTTCTATCCTCTCCCAAATATTTTAAACACTTTTCCACCTATTCAAAAGCTTCCTTCTAACAGGATTATGGAATGTATCAGTTATGCATTTGCGTCAGTTTTAGTGAATGGTATAGTTCGATAGACGAGTTTCATTTTGGTCAAGGAGACCCTTTATCCTCTTTTTTAATCCTTATAGCTGCGGAGGGGTTTTACTCTAATATGATGTTAAAAGAATCTGTTGATGTTGCTATATTTGATTGGCGAAATGCAAGATTCTCAGGTTAGTATATTTCATCTTCAATTTGTAAACTATACTATTCTGATTGTGGGTGAAAAGAACTAGGTAAATATAAGGGTCATTAAAGCTACTTTAATTCTGTTTCAATTGGTGTCGGAAATAAAAGCTAATTTTTATAAGAGTATGTTGTTGGGTGTTAATGTGAATGATTATTGGTTGATCGATGTGATGGTGATGATTAATTATAAATTTGACCGCATTTTGTTTGTTTATCTATGCCTCCCCTTGGAGGCATCCTCCCTGTCATGCTTTGTAGTTACATTTATGTGATAAAATTTGGGAAGCATTAATCTAGATAGAAGAGTAGGCAATTGTCCATGGATAGACGGTTATTGTTGCTCAAATTTGTCTTGTCTTCGTTACCAATTTACTTTCCTTCTTCTAGGCGCCAGTATGTATAATTTTATCTGAGTCTCTCTTTAAATCTTTTTTATGGGTGGGGAGTAGGGGAAGATGAATGGAGATGGCGACAACGTCTCTTCATGTGGGAGGAAAAGATCGATGCACGTACATGAGTCTCTTCTTGCAGGGCGCTACACCAGATAGGCGGAGGTGGTTGTCTGATCATAATGCAAGTTACTCGATTTGCGGAGCTTACCATTTGTTAACTCACATCTTTTTGTTAGCGGTGGTTGTCCATAATGATGTTATATGGAATAAAATTGCTCCTTGAAAGTGTCTCTTTTTGATTGGAGGTTATTAAATAATAGGCTTTCAACAAAAGATAATTTGCTTCGTCGAGGAATGACTCGTTTGGACTCGATATTATGTGCATGTAGTTGTGGAGTCAGTGAAACTTACAACCATTTGTTTTTTGGTTTCAATCTTTAAGGTTGGAAGATTGATGGCGACAACTCGTTTGGCTCAGTTGGTAGAGACATCGCACTATATGTGCAGGAGCCCGAGTTCGAATCCGGGACACTCCACTTATTCACCTTTAAGGTGGATTTTCTACCCACTAGGCTACATGACCAAAAAAAAAAAAATTCTTCACTGGTTACTACAAAAAATATATATATATTCTTCACTGCTTAGGTGTGTATGGTCAGTTATCAAATGTTATTTGTGATCACGCTTCGCAATTTTTTAATGCTCGTGTTTTTCGTAAAGAATGTCAAAAAATATTTTTTGTAAAGAAGTTCGATCAAGTATACAAATGGTTTGGTTGACTTGTTGGATTCTTTGAAAGGAAAAAAACAATAAGAAGTTTGCTCATAAACTTTTTTCGGTGGAATTGCTATTTGACAAGGTGAAAAGACTATTGTGGTGATGGTTGAAGAAAATGAAAACTTGTAATTTTGGTTTGAATAACTGGTTGGTTATTAAATCCATCGTCTTGTTTAAGATTTTGATTTAATTTTCAGGATGTTATGTTTTTGCGTTTTTTTAACCACTCATAAGCACTTTATTTTAATAGAATGTTTTTTTGGCTAAGAATTAACAATTTACAAAAACAGAAATAATGCTTTGAACATTTAAAATTTATTGTTAAATATAGAAACTTTTTGCGGATTTTTTACGTGTGTAAAAAATAGGTGAGAGATAAAAATAAACACATACATCACAATATTTTGGACCAAACATTATTTTGATTTTTGAATGTATAATTTATGAGGAGGGATCCGTTTATTCCAGAAGTAAGTCTCCATCGACTTACTCCGCTTAATAACTTAATATCGGCATTATATTTCTTCAATCCGATCGTTGAATTCAAATATCTCATTGAGTAGACCAACTCTATAAATTTTTATAAAAATTCAAAACCGTTTGATATTTTTTCTTATAACTTCAATTGAACGTACGATAAACTTTTCAAAAAACCGTTGAATTTCAATAATCCGAATACATAACTACATTTTTTGAATCTTTATAAAAATTTGTAGAGTTGATCTACTCAATGAGATCTTTGAATTCAACGGTCGGATTGAAGAAATATAATGCCGATATCGAGTTATTAAGCGAAGTAAGTCGATGGAGACTTACTCCTTGAGTCAACAGATCACTCCTCATAATTTATTGTGATATTAGTAATTTAATGTATCAAAATTACAAATAAATTTATAAAAGTCTATTTTATTAGACATTTTGGTTATTAAATTTTGTTTAGATCGTTAATTTATTCATCAAATGTATTTGTTATTTTTTTTATTTAATCTATAAAATTACAACCAAAATATTAGAAATACATTTTTAATTTCAATATATTTAATAATCAATATGACAACAAATTATATTTTCAGAGAACAAAATAATATATTGTTCTTAATCTTTAATAAATTCCGTTGTTAACAAAACAATCACTCTAGACTCTAATGTTGTTATTATCTTTGATAATCCACTTGGGTTGACACTGTCATGTTATTTGAGATTTTGGAATTTGTTCCTTTTAATTAAGGTTTCAAATTCAATTTCATTTGGTGTCAATTTTAGTGTGTTAGTTTATATAAAGTAAAATAAAACTCTGGATTCAAATGAGACCTATGCAAATAAATAGTGAAATTTATTCTCTCAAATTAGTCGATCCTTAAACCGAATAATAAATTTAAAATAAAATTAAAAATTATCTCTATACCAAAATAATAGAGTTTGTTAACGAAACAATCACTCTCGAGTGATGCATAAAGCACTCGAAGGATGACCACCACAACCACAAGATTGAACTAAGGGGTTGTCTTTTTTTTTTTTCTCCAATTAATTAATTAATTGCCTCACGTTTGTAATAATAATGTTTGGATGAGGAGGAATTTAGGTATAGAACGAAATATTTGTTTTCTATAGGTGAAGGTATACTATATATACGGCAAAATTACATGTTTGATCATTTATCTTATTTTTTTGTAATATTACGGTCCTTTATCTTTTATTTGTAACATTTTGGTCTTTTATCTTATCATTTTTTAATACTTTGATCCTTTATCTTTTATTTGTAACACTTTGGTCCTTTAAAGAACATGAAAATATGAAAAAATTGATGAAGATGATGAACATTTTCATAAAAATTATGATTTTTATTTAATTTTAATAAAAATGTATCTTAACAAATAAAATTCAGAATTTTTTTAATAAAAAAAAAATATGAAAAAAATGGTTTATATGTGAATGTTATAAAAGATAAAGGAATAAAATGTTACAAATAAAAGATAAAGGACCAATGTGTTACAAAAAGATAAGATAAAAGATTAAAATGTTACAAATGAAAATTAAAGGACCAAAATGTTAAAAAAAATAAGATAAAGAACCAAACATATAATTTTGCCGATATATACTAATGCTTCAATTTTTTATTATTATTTTTTTTAATAGAATGTTACTGCGTTGCTGATTTATGGCCGCAAATCCAATTCGCATATAACTGGAAAGGAGGTTGAGGCACACTAGTTGATAATGATAAATCGAAAGGAGGTTGTTGCACATAAGCTTTCATTCCCGAGAACATAGTAGATTCAGAGGAACTAGATTATGGGCTGATCTATAACAATCTACCTTAAAAGATCGCAACTGCGATCGAAGGAATTTAAAAACATTTTATGTTAGAATTGACCTCCAAATCAAACTAAATAGTTCAATAAATCCAATATTGATGGTGAAAATCAAAAAAGATGTTGGGTTGAGTATATTGCTATGTTTGTAACTAGTATGTTAGCTCGTGTCGTCCACGTGATTATTTTCTTTCTAAATATTATTTATGTGTTTATTTAAATATATTATTTGAGCAATTTAGTTAAAAATGCTAAGATAAAATTGAGATAAATTTTACATGATATATGTTTAACAATGTTATAAGATAAAGCGAGATAAAAAGTATTATTTCGACTTGACGGGTTCGCTGATAGTCAGGTTAACTCAGGCTTTTTGGATATACTCTAACTGGTAGAGCAAAAGATTGGTTCCAGTGCATTCCGAGTGGTACCATCAACACTTGGAAATAGCTTCAAGATAAATTCTTGGAGCATTTCTTCACAAATGATCAGTTTCTAGCAAGAAGGGAAGATATTACTGAGTTTGAACAAGCAGACTCGGAGTCCTTGTATGAAGCATACGAACGCTTCAAGCTTTTATCGAGGCAGTGTCCGAATCACTCTTTGGACAACATGGAACAGATGTCGATATTCACCAAAGGTATGAGAGCATGCAAATGGAATATGTTCATCAGAAGCGGGTATTGAAGAAGCAAAATTATGCCAGTGGCTTTCAGAAAAACAATTTATATTCCAACACATACAACCCAGGTTGGAAGGACCATCCTAATCTAAAGTGGGGTGACCAAGCTCAGAATTCTTCCCAAGGTAACTTTCAAAACTAATCTCCTTTATAAGAGACTATTACCAAAAAATTCATTCAAATTACACAAGAAAACCTTGAAGCTATGAAAACTCGCCAAGAAACTGCTAGAACAAGTAATGAAGCTTCATTTAGAACCTTGAGACACAAATTGGACAATTGGCTAGGAAAGTTGCAAATCAGTCTAGTGGGGATTTTGCGGGAAATACTTCAGATAATCCAAAGAATGGAAAAAATGAGACTTGTAATTATGTAGAGTTGAGGAGTAGAGTTGTACCATCTAAAGTAAAGTGTAAGAGGGGGAAGAAAAGAAATGATGTAGTGGATAAAATGTTTTATATGATATATTTAAATAAGGGTAAAACTGGAATAAAAATATTAAAATTTATTTCATTCCATCCGATTCCCAAATAATGGAATGGAACATTGCCATACGATAATTTTTTTTGTACCGTCAAAAAAACCATTACCATATGATATTATAAAATATCCAAACTGTGGAATGAAATATATATTCCATTTCATTAAGCTATGTTCCGCTCCGCTCAATTTATTTTTGTCAATTCAAACATAGCCATAAACTGGCGGAACCGATTAATAGGCCATAGAGTTAAAAATAGAGGTGAGCTGACATCATGTCATTAAAGTGTGTTAAAAAGTGTGTTTGAGAATGTGAATTCTTTTTTTTTTTATTACAAAGAAGGCTAAAGCCCGGAAAAAAGAAAACTAAAGAAAAACACTCCTCGAGGTAACAAGCCCCTTCTCATCAGCACCTAAGATGTGTTTAAAATGACTTGGACAATCCTCAAAGAAGCAACAACCATCATCCACAGAGTAACTATGCCTTGCTAATGCATCCGCTAAATGGTTAGCTTCGCGATAAGAGTGCTTAAGAACAACTTCCCAATCATCCTCCAACACTTGACAAATCCTTTTTACCAAAGCTCTTCCACCCAACTTAGAGGATTTTTTAATGGTAATATCATCAACAACTTCTATGGAATCTACTCTCACTCCACTTTAGCGAAATTCATCCGTCTCGCCAACTTAATACCTTCTAACACACCCCATAGCTGAGCTGTGTACGCGTCCCCTCTTCCAACAAATTTAGAAAACCACTAATCCATTCTCCAACACTTAACACCTCCACATCCAATTAATCCATCTCTACAAGCTCCGTCAATGTTTAAACACACCCATCCTGCCATAGGTGGACTCCATCCTATTTGAACAACTTTTTGGAGGTGTTGATTACCAAGCTGCATAACTTTCTCGGCCAACCTATAATTATGAATCCTTTGTTTTATAATCTCTGAAGGTTTAAGAGGCCGAATGAAATGTTCATCAGCTTCTCCTTATTCCTCCATGTCCAAGCAAGGTGACAAGCCAATGCCCAAAAACTACTCCAATCTGCATTTGATTTAATGCCTCTGTTATCCACCAAATTAAAAGCAATCCAGTCCTGCAAGTTGCTATTAAAAAATGGTTGCCTCAAAGAGATATCAACCTCACTAACCCAGAATGAACGCATCAAATCGCAATCGCGAAGAACATGTAGCGTTGTTTCAATACAATCCATGCAGTAATCACAACGGTCGGAGCCTAAACCCATTCGATGCTTCCTCTCATTAGTCAATAACCTTTCATGCTTAACAAGCCAAACAAAAGTTCTGACACGCTCAGGTAATTTTAATTTCCAAATACGACGCCAAACCTCATCTGTCTCTTCCATGCCAAAATCACACAAAGAATGATACATATCAGCTATTGAAAAAATCCTGTTGGCATCCTCTTTACAAACCTGCAGGTCTGCACCATTACTCATATCCGGAGGTAAAATAGAAGCAATTTTTTCTTTGATATCGATCGGAACCCACGAGTTCAAATCGTTCCAATTCCACTCTCCGTTATTCAAAATATTAATTAATTTCACGCTTTTTAAATGGTTTGGAATTTGAAGGTTACAATCCTCTAGCCTCAATCCATCTTCTATATATCCTATAGTTCACCAACTGTGAGCATCAATATCTGGCCAAAGCTTAGCAATAGATTTCCAAAGATGAGAATCAGTTGCCTTAGCTACTACCATACCATCAGCCGCCTCTCGTTTGTATTTTCCTTTCATAACCTCACACCACAGATCTTTCGCACCAGCTTGGATTTTACGGCCCAACTTCAAAATACACGCTTTATTCATAACATCCAATCTTCTCAAGCCTTGCCACCTATGTGTTTCGGCCTAGTTATCATTTTCCACCCAACAGCATGATGTCGTCTCGCCTGATCCGTATCACCCCATATGAAACTACGCTGAATTCGGTGAATTTCCTCAATACACGCCTTAGGAAGGATATTTGTCATCAAAGGATAAACTGGAATAGCTTCTAAAACACTCTTGGCTAGAGTCACCCTCCCCGCAAATGAAAGTTGATTGGCTTTCCAGTGCATTAACTTGGAATTCACTTGATCAATCACATACTCGAAATCTTTCTTCCTTGGAGATCTCCCTGTTAAAGGAACTCCCAAATACTTTCCAAGAGAATTCTCTTCCAATTGAATGAGAATTTTTGAGTGAAACCAATAAATGAGTATTACATTCAAGAATTCCCACTCAATTGGATGAGAATATGAGATACCGAAAATACTTCTAGTGTGCTAGCTAATTTGCAAGAAAGATGATTGAAGTGTGAGAAAAGTGGTCAAGTACACTGCTTTTGAAAACATATTCCTACTTTTGAAGTAATATATCAAACTCAAAACCCAATAAGAAATTTCAGCACGTAATATTATTTTGAAAACCTGTAGTTTCCCTTTAGTTTTATTGCATATACTTATTTAAATAAACAAGATGATTGTTCATTTGACACCAAGCATTGGAAATACCATCATCTAAAGGTTAAATCTAAATAAGACTTGAAGGAAAAACAACATAATGAAACTATGAATCGTGACACTTTTCTTTGGAAACTTTACTAGTTGTTTCAGTTAACTTTTTGAAAGAGAACTTTATCAATATGAGAGTTAATGGTCTCTGAGTCACAGTATGCTTCATAGTAGAAACTCTTGGCCACCATTAGGAATGAATTCTTTATATTTGAGTGCAAGCTATTTGGAGAATTTTGAAGCACCAGTTGAACAAGTTCTTGCATTCCTGGCTCTATTTGGGCGTTATTGATGCTAGTATGTGCCTGTAAGTAACAAAAATGTAAAAAAATCAGGATCTGATGTTGGAGTATTTAATGAGCCAAGTCATGATTATCTTGCACTTCAAATTTGTTATTTGAGTTTGAATGTTTCACCTTATTATGCAAATTGTATTTTTTTTAGAATAAATAGCTATTTACCCTGCAAAGTAGACGAATTTTGTTTTACTCTCTGTGAGATTACCCTGTAATGTTTTTTTTTTTTTTTTCAGTGTATTTTACCCTCTGCCGAATTTTTCTTTTTCAACACGGGAGTGTAAAATACACTACAAAAAAGAAAACATTCCCGGGGTAATCTCACAAAAAGAATTGCAGGGGTAAAACAAAACTCGCTTACTTTACAGAGGATAAAGACTTATTTACATTTTTTTTAATACTTCCTAAATTTACTAGTCTCCTAAGTCTCTCTATGGATCTTATTCTAGGCATAAAACTAGTACTTCCTCTAGCAAAAAGACATGTAGTTTGTCCGAATTTAGACCAAATACATACGCGTTTTTGCTTATTTAAGTCCGGGCGGAGGTAGTATCCTTTACCAACCTTGTTGATTTGGCAATTACGGAGACTAGTACAGACTCTGTTAGTGACTTCAAGCAATTTCTGGTACTGAGGGTTGGACTGTAGTTCTTCTGACCAATAGCCAGTAGTTAAATCTATGATTTGCACAAGTAGTTCTGCTTCTCTTTGGGATCTGTTTCCTTCGTCATGCCAGCTTGAAAGCCAATTTTGCCACTGATTATTTAAAAAAATGAAAACCTTTAGCATGTTCAAAAGTTCTTCCTTTTTTTTTTAATCAAAACAGAAAAGTTCTTCCTATTTGCTATTCAATTTGTGCATGTTTCATTTAACTGAAACTTGGCTCTAACTGCAAAGAGCATATGTACTCACCATTTGATTCAAATACTGCAAATTTTCTTGGTCATGATGCGTAAACATTTGGAAGCCAAGCTGATTAAGAGTTGACAGCAAAATTCCCAGAAGTTTCTCCTCTCTCTTGTTCTTGTTTAACCACCTGCAACAAATTATGCACATTCAAAACGTTTCGTTGCATAAGTCCGATACTAGGTATGAGAAGGGCCATATGTTTTACTTGTTTGAGTAGTCTCCTCCATTAATATATTTATTGAACTTATCGACAAATGTGCTCCTAGTTTCTTCATCTTTTAAATGCGACTTCAGTATTTGGAGCAAAGCTGCTGTTTTAGTCCATGCAAGTCGCTCTGGCGACCTCTCCGGCTCAAATATGCTGGCTGCTGCTACAAAATAAGCAAACAGAAGACTCTTTTTGTTCAATCCAAACCCTTCTAGTTCTGATTCCAAGTACCACCTGTAACATAGATTCCATTACAGATATTGGAAAGTTCATTAGTTGTTGCTTTCATTGAGTGAATCATGTAAGATAGTGTTCTCGGGTTATTACTCTTACCTTTGAATTTCTTCTTCCCATTCTTTATAATGCACTGCTTGACAGTTTTTGTAATCCAATTTTGCAAGCTCAAGATAAACATCATTGTTCACGTATGGCATCCTATCAAAATTGAGTAATTTCATTTGTCACTCACACTTATAATGTAAGTCACATAAATAGCTTTATATATTATTAATTGTTAGAAATAATATAAAATCATTGATGTGCCATATCCTAACAGCTTAAGCTTTTGGGATAATTTGTTATTTGACATTAATAAATCTCTAACATGTCCTTGATGCATCAAGTATTAAACTCTTAACTCTTTTTGACAGCAAAGACTCTAGTACTTTGTCAGAAGCTATTTAGGTGAAAGTGAAATAGTTATCGGCCAATGATCTCGGCCTTTGATGAAGACCAAACCAGAGATTCTAAGTTTTTGATCCGTCGAAACTATGATCAAACAATTAGGATTGGGGGATAAGACTAACGATTTTTACCTGTAAAGGGTCTTGCCAATCCAAACATCATTTTCACCACCATATTGTTCAAGGTAAAATCTTGTCTCCAACCGAGGTAAGCTAGCATACCAGGGAACATCCAGAGCATAACCTACCTGTAGAGCGTTTATTCCAATGTTAATGAGCTAAAATTCTCAACAGAAATTTACTGATCCTCATTTTATTTCTTGTTTTTTACAGCATACATGCATAAGAAATTTAGCAAAATACGCCAACACATTTTTTGGTTCAAATGTACATTGTGACAATTTTAAAAATGAGTTTTATGCCATTTGGTCGAATTCACATGAATTTCAACTAATAATGGTGTCTTGAAAAGAGTAACTACATGTTTGGTATCACAATGAGTTTGTCAGGATTACAATGAGTCACTATGATTATGATAAACTTTGAGGTTGAAATTAGAACTCACCTCGCCAGGTAAATCTTTGGTTATGATCCATTTATCTAAGAGCTCATTAGCATCGCGTTTCTTTGTTAAAAAATTGGCTGAGAAGTTCTTAGCATCCTCAAGAATCTTTTCTCCTTTAAATAGCACTTGAGAAGCTCTATACAGATTGAACATGCCTGTCACAGCTTGGTTTAACTGTCCAGAAAAGCAGAAGAATTGACCACTTTTCTCAAAATGCTTGAACACATCTGCCAAATTAGAATCAAAGTTAAACCTTTTATTCATTTGTGAAGATAATATATCACTCTGCACTCACTTTATAAAAGATTAAACCTTGAACATACCTGCTGAAACTTGGTGGCCATGCAACCTTAGCAGTCTAAATCCCATTGCTGTGTCATCTATATCTTGAACCTCTGTATTTCTTGCCCAACAAATACCCTTTTCAGTCCAGTATCTGAAATTTTCAAATTATATTTATCAAGTGAATAATTATATATATAGAAGACAATGCATGTGTATTTCTCACATTCTCCGATTTTTTTCAAGTATTTGCAATGGTATATCGACTTATCCTATGTACCTTGACACATAATTAACACAGTTCTCAATCTCTTGCTGAAAATATCTTGAAACTCCAAGGCGTTCTAGCCGATCAACAGCCCACATGTGTTCAAACAAATCCACCGGGTAGCCACCCGGAACTGGCAAAATAAATACTCTCTCCAGACTCGTTATAAACAAAAACAACTAATTGTACGTAGATTAAGAATAACTGTCCAATGTTATTTTATTAGAGAAATAAGCATTAATTTGGCAAAAAAAAGTTTACCTACCTCCTCCATTAAACTTGTTGATAATTTTGGCTAAGTAGTTGAGAGTATTTTCATCTTTGGTTTGCATAAGAGCAAAAGCTGTGGAGGATGGAGAGGACAAGAATGACCCATCTTGGGACTGCAGCTTTAGAAGTTGTTTCCAATCCAAATTTTGTATTCCCTCTAAACTATAAAGCAATGTTGTGGGCACCTTATGCAACACCTCTCTTGGTATTCTGTTATCATATAATATGTTATGTTATTAATCAGCTTAAACATTTGGATTAATTGCAGTTTTGATCCCTATTTTTACCAATTTGCAGAAATGGTTTCTCTTTCAGTTTTGGTCCTCCCAACACATATTTGTCTAAAATATGATGATACAACATGTTTTAAATTAACTTTATGAAAGACTTTTCTAACAATTTCATCGATGTTGGTATTTTCTTATCATCGGATCATATACCATGTTGTTTAAAACATGTCATATTGTCAATTTATAGTAAAAAATTATGATAGTGAGATCAAAACTATCGAATTTTAAAATAGGGAAACCAATTTTACAAAATGGTGAAAATAGAGGACCAAAACTGTAATAAGTATAACCATTTTACATAAGAATTATAAAGTCAATCAGGAGATTCAAGTCTAATGTTTTTTTACATAAGGATATATACTTTTTGAGTTTTTGGTCTCTCATTGCAAATATATCTTTTATGATAGAAGAATCTGGTACTTGAATGTTCAAACTTCGAGCCATATTGAGAAGAGAAGGGAAAACAATTTCAAACCCGATTGGCATGTGCTCTAAATTCTCATCCTCAAGCTTGTATAGATTTTCCACAAAAAATTTCATTCCTGGAACATGAATATGCATTCACAATTAGATCTTGATTAATTTCATAGATTAATGTAATTTTATTTCTATAAAATTGGTAAAACTTTATGTTGACCTCTATTAAAAAATATACTGATGTTTAGTTCTAAATCTAATAAAAGTATTGTGTTTTTAGCGCCTCCAGCACTTCTTTACCAAAGATAATTTTTTAATAAAATTTTATGAAACTAAAATTAACTCTTATATATCAAATAAATATTGTGTTTGCCTATTTTTATAGGGATGATAAAAAATATTGTATGTTTAATACTTATTTTTTTTTTGTCAAGTAGCCCATAGACTCGAATCCCGACCCCTACATACATAATGCAATGTCCTGTCAACTAATTATTTTTAACTATATTAATGGTACAAAATATCCATTTTTTTTTTTTTTGCCGAAAACTAATCTATGCCATCCAACTAAATTTTTACTTTGCAAAAATAATGTAAAATAAGAAGCAAAAATAATGCATAAAACAATGAAATATTTCCATGCTAGCTATGTACAAAATTACCCTTTTCACATTTCTTAGGGTGAATATTCCATGATCTTAAGGCAATAACACAAGCCAAGGTGCTGAGAATTCTGTCATGGGCCAAAAATAATTCATCTCCCCATGAACCATCAGGAATCTGATTATTAGCAATCCATTGAAGAGAAGATGGGAATTGTGGTTTATTTTCATCATCAACATTTTTCACAAGAGCAACCCAAGCTGTGTCATAAGCTGATATGCTTATCTCTCCATCTTCCATAAACCTCAACATCAATTTCACCTTATTAATCTGCTTCATAATCTCCTTTTTCTCCAAAACCTTTTAAAGTAATCAAATACTAGGTGTCAAGATTAAGCTTGCGTGAGTAGAGAACAAAATGAATAAGTAGATATTAGAATTAAGTTGAGCATAACTCATTCTTACAAAACTGACTTGTAAGATAAGGATTGTCTCTCCTTTATATATGGTCATCTCACAACGGATATGAGACTTCTTAAAAATAGACAAGAGTATTGACTATCCACAAAAACAACTTTATATCTTTTTGGTTCACATATTTATTTATCAATTAATAATGATAATTTTTATTTTATGCTCTAGTGTGAGTTTCATTTCATCGTCCCGAAATATCATATATAAATATATTTTGACAATTTCTCTAATTAAATCAACTTTGGTTATTTATATAGTTAACCAAATTTGACCTTTCTTCCTGTTTTATGAGTCATGTCCGACTCAAATTACGCATATTTTTCTTTATGATAAATTTGGAATCGGTATTCCCAGACTAATCTTATTGTAATTTTCTTTCAGGCTTAGGCCCTCTCTTATATAAAAAAAAAATATATATATAATAATATATACTCCAACTTTCGAGCATGAGATTTTAAGTAAAACCAAACTTTTCTAAACTTGAATCAATATATTCATGTTGTTAATCAAAGGAATGAGTTAATAGATATTACACACCTGATGAAAAGTTTCTTCATCTTTGTTATCCTTCTTCACAATCTCAAGCCATTTGATGGAAGGCGCAATATCCTGAGAAACTTTATTAACAAATTATATGCAAAATAGAGTCATTACATTAATTTTGATAGTGTATTTTTTATTAAATAAAATAAATTTGATAGTGTATCACCAGCGTGTATTGACTGAAATCCATCTGAATTCTTATCAAGTTCCTTTGATAATTCGGACATGGTGTATACCTATACGAATATTGAATAAATTAATCACTACATATTTAAAATATATAATTTAAAAATATTCATTAACGCAATCACACAAATAATATTAGAAAATACTGTATAAAAACATATTTTGTAATTTTTTAAAACAAATTTATTTATCAAATTGAAGTATAATTAAATTTATTTCTAAATAATTTTAAAAAACACTAATCAACAATGAATTGGTAATAGATTTCATCTTTATTTATTAATAAATAGTTTATATTATATCCACTTTACACACTAAAGTATATTATTCAGTTTAAAAGAGTGGATTCATGTTACATACACCATATCAAAATGGGACTCAAAAAAGAAAAAGGATAGATAATGACTTAATATGAAATATATAAAATTTAATTTAAAACCTCTAAAGACAATGAATTGAAATTAAAGATGAATACTAATATATGATTGAAAAAATAGATAAAACATACACTAATAAAACTCTCGAAGAATGAAAAGATTATTGAAGGAATAATTTGAAAGGATAGTGGGACTTGGCTCTATGTTTCACAAAAAGATGGAGGCATGAGGCATGGAACTAAGGCAAAAGGACATATGCAAAGTTATGATGCACACTGGTTCTTGCTATTTACTATAATTTCAAAGTATATACGTGACTGTCATAAATAACCTGAAGGAAATGAAACTAATATGCTTATTGTGGTGTGTGTCTATATATATATATATATATATAGGCTAATGCTACGGTGGATCACCTTCACAAGTGGTCCACCGTAAAAAGTGATCTAACCGAATACAAGTTTTACAAAATTTATCGGTAGATTGAAAGTTTATATCATATAGAGCATCCATAAAAAATTTTAAAAAAATTGAAAATCATTTGATATTTTATTGGGATTTATCAAGATTTACAGTATTTAATAAACCGTTAATCTTGATGGATCTCAATAACATATCAAATGATTTTCAATTTTTCTAAAATTTTATATAGATGATCTATATGATATAAACTTTCAATCCAACGGTGGATTTTGTAAAATTCGTATTCGTTATAGGGTTTTTCATGAATGGTCCACCATGGACCACTTGAAGAAGTGGTCCATGTTAGAATTTTCCTATATATATATATATAGGGGAACTATCAAGTAAGAAGAGTAGTTATTGTGAGAGATGAGAGGGTTCAATCTCAACCATTGGATTAATCTTTATGGTGATCTTTCATTTTTTAAACTATAGGCAATTTATTCATTCTCTTTTGTGTCTTCTCTCTGTCTGCGGCTGCGCCTAGCGTTTTCTTTTCTTCTTCAACTCTGACATTTCCAGAATCAAACCGTTTGCATCCAGAATCCATGGCAAAAAAAGAAGGATATCATCCATGTTCTGCTTCTTCTCTTTTCTGCACCGACTCTTGTTCTTCTGAGTTCCTAAATACGTATTTTCTTTGAATTTGTCAAAAAATAAGTCTCAAATTGAAAGCCTATTTTCTTGTTGGTGCTAAAATTGTTGGATTCGAAGAAAAAGGGTCTTTAATTAAGATAACCAACGAGTTTGTTGTGGTTTTAAACTTTTTGTTTCAGATTTAATTAGAAAACTGATTGTTGCCCAAATCATTGTCATCAAGATCCACCGCTTAAGACTCAAACAATAACTATTGCATCATTTTTTTGTAAAGGAAATGCAATTTAGATAAAAAGGGATTTGAAGCAATTTGATGTTTTAGAAGAAATAAAAAATTAAGTGGATGTTAATAGTTTCAAAAGGAGAGAAGTTTCAGAACATAAAGATAATTGACAGTGAGAGATGGAAAATGAAAAGTTGTGTGCAGGGGCGAGAGTGTATAGCATGTGGTATGATGCTTATTGAGTTAATTAATCATAGCTGTTAAATTTTTTTTTTTGGTAAACCAAAGGTATTCTCCGCGCGCAACTGCAGAGACTAATTCCCTCGAGGTAACTGAGATCCATTTAAGGGGTTGACCTCTCCCATCATAGCTGTTAAATTTAATCATGTGGTTCTCATTCATTCCTCTCATCCTCTTATTTTAAATCTCCTCTCATATGAAAGTTCCTTATATATAGGGATGGATCAAATTACACCAGTATAACTTTAAAATAGTGACACTCATTAATATCCATTGATTTTATTTTGATCCAATGACTATCAATGAGTCACTAATCACAAGATTCTATTAATAAATTAAAGAATATCTTTTTTTTCTCTTACCCACCTTTTCTTTTCTTTTTTGTTTTTATTATACCTTACCCTCTTATTTTTGATCAATAGAATTCCCATGATATTTTTTATTTATATTGCAAATAAAAAAATAAATAATCAAAAAATGAAACATAATAATTAAAAATAACTTAAATGTAATGATACTAAGAGCATGTTTGACTTGACTTTTTTTCCCGCATCTTCTCTTCAAAGGAGTTTTTCATTTCCACGTAAAACAGCGTGCAAAGACAATAAAATACTAGTTATTCACACTAAAATTATAGTATTTTTATTTAGTACTAGTATTTTTATTTGAACGGAAATTATGTAGCTTTTCATTTCTACGTAAAACAACGTGTAAAAGAACTTTTGTACAAATTGTTAAAACTTACTAATGAATTATTACTCCTCGGCACTATTTCTACATGAACAACTCTATGATTCATGCTATCAACATTTTTTTATTATTTTTTATGTTATGCACTTGTGAAATTTCCCAACATGATATGCTTTGCGTTTTTTTTTTTTTTTTTTATAAAAAAAAGCAGTAGTATGAATTTATGGTTATACTTTTATGAGTGCAATTTTTATTTTTCCTTGGCCTACATAAAACCATCCTATTTCAATGATGGTGTATTTTAATAAATTGTATTATTTCTCTTGTAAATTAAATTAAAACACAATTATAGTTTATTCATGAATTTTAGAAAAAAAAATTGATATAAGTTTTCCTATTTCGTTTCTTTAAAAAATTAGTTATTCATGGTACAAATGTTAAAAAATTATTCATGAACTTTTTTGGTTGTTGGAAACATAATGAATTTTTATATATAAAAATATTTATTCTTTGCAAGGTGTAATAAAAACAAAAAAAAGAAACAAAAGGAGGGTAAGAGAAAAAAAAAAAGGAGATTCTTTAATTTATTAATAGAATCTTGTGAATTTATAAGTGATTCATTGATAGCCACCGGATCAAAATAAAATCAATGGATATTAATGAGTATAACTTTTTTAAAATTACACTGCTCAATAATGCTTTAACGAATTTAAATTTTACGAAATCCACCGTTGGATTGAAAGTTTATATCATATAGATCATCCATGTTAAGTTTTACAAAAATCTAAAATCATTTGATATATTATCGGGACAAATCAAGATTAATGGTATTCAATAAAAACGCAAAAACCGTTAATTTTGATTGCTCTCAATAACATACCAAACAATTTTAGATTTTTATAAAACTTAACATGAATGATTTATATGATATAAACTTTCAATCCAACGGTGGATTTCGTAAAATTTAAATTCGTTAAAGCGTTATTGAGCGGTGTAACATTACTCAAATGTTACACCGGTGTAATTTGATCCCTCCCCATATATATATAATTTAGGTCCGTGACTATTAAAAAGAAGGTTCATCTAATATGGGCTCCCAAAAAGGGTCAAATTTCATCTATGTAATAATAATATCTGTTATTATATGCTTAGCACTCCCGATAATATTTATTAATTTTAAAATAAAATTAAAGAAATTTTTTTTTTAAATAATTTAATGGTTAGAAATTCAACGCTTAAAGTGGATAAATGGGATGATCAAGGTTCGAACTCCAATGTCGTACATATATAATTCATTATTCCATCAATTGAGCTAAACTCGTGGGACTAAAAAAATCAATTTGTAGTCAAGTAGCCTTACTTCCGTGAGCTTACAAAAACAAAAAATAGAAATCTTATCTGATAAGGCCCACACAAAATATATTAAATATATTTGATTTTTTTTATTTATATCAAACTCGTTCATTCACTAAATTATTGGCAAAGAATAGTTTTTAATTCATAAAATAATCGTCAATTTATCAATTGATTGATTTAATGTACTGATACGTTAATTCGAATTTTCAAATATACTATGGAAGCTCCTTATAATATTTTAATAAAATAGCATAATTGATTTGTGGTTGCTGGAAAAGCTACAAATATGAGCTTTAAGCGTAATCAATTTTGACCACTAAAGTTTGATGCAGTAATGATGTAACAATATGGAATAGTAATGGTTATTAAATATATAGGGTGATTTGTAAATCAATAAGCATTGAACAGAACAGTATAAGACAGAATAATATAGTATAGCCTAGAGAGAGATAAAGATATAATATTTTTGTATTCGAAAATAAAATGAATGTTTTCGTATTTTTTATAGTTGCACCGTGGATAAAAAGTTGTCATCTGATTTAGTAGGGGATAAAAAATCTTGTTTTTATCTTATCTCTTATAAGTAGCTCTTTTGTGTAGTTCCATAATAATTATTGACTCAAATAAGGTACAATAAAAATTGTTCAATCCAATCATCTATTTTGTAGCAGATCAAACGCATTATTTTAGTTCATGCAACTCAATTTCTATTTCAAATTAAGACTTCTTAATATGTGTGTAAATAGAAAAAATTACTTATAAATTAGGTTTAAGGGGGTACTTAATAATGTCACTAGCTTCATAGTTAGGGGTTTCTTTCTCGCAAATCATAATTAGCGGATTTGAAATTCAAATTTGACTTTTTGATAATTAAATTAAATTTGTACATTTTGATAGTTAGGGATTTAATGAGGGCAATTAAGTAAATTTTGAGGTAATTAAAATTCTTACGGTAGTGGTAGTAAATTTATGTACTTCTATATTTAATTGAAAAATCGTGAAATATTTGCACCACATTCTTTGCATACGTAGTTGTATTTGCAAAAACAAATTTTTATATTTTGAAAATGTTGTATTTTGATTTGTGCATTATTGAGGGCTTTCATCCCTCAATAAACCTTCAAAGCATTATTGAGGGTTTTTGACCCTCAAAAACCTTGGTCAATAATTCAAGGTTTTCTTGTTGTGAAGTGTTATTGAGCGGTGTAACATTACTCAAATGTTACACCGATGTAATTTGATATCTCCTCATATATTTATATATTTTGGTCAGGTATATATATAGGAGAGCGATAAATTACACAGGTGTAATATTTGGTTAAAGTTACATTGTTTAATAACACTTTAATGAATGTATATTTTACAAAATTTGCTGTTATATTGAAAGTTTATATCATATAAATCATTCATGTTAAATTTTATAAAAATCTAAAATTGTTTGATGTGCAATTAAAACTGGTCAAGATTATTGATATTCAATAAAAACGCATAAAACATTAATTTTGGTATTAAGATTTATGTACTTGTATTTGATTGAAAATTAGTTATTTATGTGCACCACACTCGTTGCGAATTTATGTACATATATTTGTAAAAATAAATTTTCACATTTTGATATGATAAAATTTTAAAAATAGTTGAATATTTTTAAAATACTAACCTGTAAATAGATATTTCCTCCGATCTTATTTATAAACAAAAGTCACCACAAATATTTAGCCTTAAATATAAGCTAAACTCACCAAATTCAACTCTATTTAATATTATTATACCAAAAATGTCCTTTCATTTTATTTTTTATTTTATTTTATTTTATTTTTGAACGGCAAAAGTATTATTAATAATATAATCGGTCTCTTCACAAGACAAGCAAAGCCCGGAAAATGCGGAACTACAAAACAAATGTGCCGTATAAATCAAGTTGGAGAGAGTACTTAATAATGTCGCTAGCTTCATAGTTAGGGGTTTTTTTTTGGCAAATCATAATTAGTAGATTTGAAATTCAATTTTGACTTTTTGATAATTAAATTGATACATTTTGATAGTTAGGGGTTTAATGAGGGCAATTAAGTAAATTTTGAGGTAATTAAAATTCTTACAGTAGTGGTAGTGGATTTATGTACTTCTATATTTGATTGAAAATTTGTTAAATATTTGCACACCACATTCTTTGCATATGTAGTTAACTAGTTATATTTGCAAAAACAAATTTTTATATTTTGATATCATTAATTTTAAAAATTTGCGAGTATTTTCAAAATACTAACATTAATGTGGTATTTATATAAATCATATTTTTATTTTACATGGAAAAATTCCGTAACTATTTGTATCATGCTCGTTTTGTTTTTTTTTTTTTTACGGTTCATCGTTAACGAGACTATTATAGTTTACTCCACCTGAGTGAGTTTGCCTTGCACCTCAATGACTTAATCCAATAACTTATAGAAGCATTATTACAACATCATTGGCCAATTGTCAATGACTTCTTGAGGCAGCTGACTAACTTTAGTCCATGTCCCTCAAGATATCCAATCAACTATTGATTACAATATATTTGTGTTTACAGTGATCCTTCTAACAAGCGGATTGTACAAAGGTATTCTGAGCTCAAACACTTAGATAATTTACAATACTAAGTGTTTTGTACAAAGAAAAGAATGAGCGAATGTAATGTGCAAGTATTTTTCTATGTATGTACTTGTATATATTTTTTTTTCATGTTCTTTGTACTCCTTTTATAGCTGGTGATGAATTGTATTGTTGGAGATTTGAGTTGGAGTGTCGTCTTCTTTGTTGCTTGATTGCCATGATTTACGCGCTACTGTTGCCAAGCTTTCCTTATTTGGTTTTTCTTGTCTATTTAACGTAAGGATATCCTTGCATTAATTGTCATAGATATTCTTCCTACGTCTCTTTGTTGATCATTGACTTCAGATGTAGATGACTTGTATTGAAGCTTGATTCGATCTTGATTAAATCATTCTATTTTTGAGATTGAGACTTTGTAGTTGTATGTGTTGAACTTCTGCTTCAGAGTATGTAAATCAGCACTAGTGATAGTAATCAGAACTTTACTCGTTCAGAGTTTTCACCTAGTATAAAGTTCAGAGTCTCGCCATTCAGAGTCCAATGTATCTTTAGAGTCCAGAATCTTCTTTTCTTCATTTTCTCAAAATTAGCTTTTCCTTAATTATTTTCTGCACACTTAATAACATCGTTAGTGCATAAAGTTGTTCTCTTACAGTTTTATTATCATCAAAACTTCTGAAATAATAGTTGCAGAACCAACCTTATTCCAACAAGATGAGAAATTGAACAAATTAACAGCTTTTTAAATTTCTGTTGAAAGAGTAAAAGAGTGGAGTTATGTTAGAATAACTGATGTATAAATGTTATTGGGTTCAAATAAGTTTTTTGAGCAGAGAAAAGTGATTTTTAGTCGGAAAATACGAAAATACAATTAGGTACTCGCGCCAGGTGCAGCCCTGTTGGCGCCAGGCGCAGGTTCGTGCTCGTTTTCAAAGAATTTCAACTTGGCTTTGGCGCACGGCGCGACACCTGGCGCCGGATCATAGATTTCTGATCTGTGTTCTGCTCGTGGCACGAGTCTTTGGTCAACGGTGTTGACTATTGACTTTCCGTTGACTTTTAACCTGGAACTTATCTTTCATAATTTTTCGTGTAGAATCAATTTTTTATTTTAGTTTGGGTAAATAGGTCTTTACCCCCCTGTAAAATAGGCGAGTTTTGCATTTGCCCCCTGTAAAAAAAATTTGTAGGAATTGAAGGAAAAAGTGATTGAAAACGCAGCGGAATTTTAAAATTTTCCTTTAAGGATCCTTACGAATGAGCATGATATGTGTTAAGAGCTTTTACCTCTCGTAGTGGAGGAGCTTTGATTCACAATCAAAATCTTGATCACGAGGGTTGAAGACGAACAGCAACACCTCTATCTAGTCCACACGAAGAGCTACCTTCAATATGAGTGCTAGCTCCAAGGATGAAGGTTTCTAGTGAGAGGTGAGAGGAATAAGGATTAGGGTTTTAGCAAGAGTGTTTTCATCATCTTTTTCTTTGCCACAAGGGTTCTATTTATAGAACCACTTGTCTTGTGCACCAAGACAAACTCTTGTCATTGGGCTACATTTACGCTAATGCCCTTTTCATTAAACAAGCATAAATGGGGTGCATACCCCATGTGTCATGTACACATGAGCACTCCCTCACCATTCCTTATGGTGTACTGCTTATTTAATTACCATGACACGCTTTTCATATTTCCATATTCCTCTAAGGTACACCGTACCTTACGGTGTTCCAATCCTACACTAGACTGTCCTTGTGTGTGACCCTTGTAGGTTTCCGTAACGTTGGCAGTTACATTAAATCATAGATTTAATTATAACAAACAGTGAGCGGTATCTAGCAACACATCACTGCTACCCAAGTCACGGAAATGTCATGTGATCTGACAAACCTTTTTCCGTGATAAATATCTTGTGTATAATTACCCTTTTACCCTTATGTCTATATTGAACACAAGGCATAGTACGTCACTCTTGTTAAGTTCAATATTGGGCCCTTAGACATATCTCCCGTTATGTGGGAGGGGTAAATTCCATCCAGGTCACTCATGTCCCTCAGCATGCTTTGTGAAGCACCCATCAACTGTCTTTATGATCATCCTGTTACGGACAACGTTTGATCAGCAATAAAGTACTTGACTCTACATCTAGGGTCCATAGTGGTTTCAGGTCGGAGGGTGGAATGCACCACTTATCACTATGAGAATATCTTATGACATTTCATAACATACTATGTAGTATTCTCATGGTGGGTCAATCCGATATAAATGTTACCCTTAACATTCATATCTATGTGAAGACTTGATAACTACTTATCCATGATCCGTGAGATGTGATCATCAGTCTATCAACATAATAGTCTCTATGCTTTAATGTTATCCCAATTCACAATAAAGCTTGACTACGGATAATTTAAGAATAGTGTTCTCATGTTAATGGATTCTCACGATTAAGTCATACTTAACGTTCCATTTAACGAACTAACTATTCTAGGGACTCTATTATTTTAACACATAAACATAATAAAGAAAAGCCTTTTTATATATAAAATATATAAATCAAGTCGCAATACAAAATCAAATACTATCAAAATAGATTGGCTTTTAGGGCTTACTTCAACAATCTCCCACTAGCACTAAAGCCAATCAAATGTTCATCTAACATTTATCGGTTTAGAATGAGCATCGTGCAACTATTGAGCAGGATGCTTCATTAGTGGATAAGAAACTATTTCTTATGTTGGTATCATATATATCTCCCCAGTTTCTCTTTCGATCTCTATCGAAATATAGAAGTGCCTAAGTATATCTGAATCGTTGGTGAGATCTATTCCATTGTTTGCAACATTAAATCATTATCATTACTAATGTGTTTAATGAGACCTGCAACGTCGGAAACATAATTTTAGCCCTATCTTGAGCTAAACGATCCAAATCAAATACTTGACCTTTGTAATAGAAATAAACACTTTATGAAGTTTATTATTTTATAGCTTATAATGTTTATATCCAGCAGAATTGGAATTTCAATACAAGTATCAGGTTGGACACTAACATTATTGTAACTCGTTTACAATGATCTTTTCATACCAACCTATCTCAAGAGATAGTCCTTAGTTCCTTTAAGGTACTTTGGGATATTCTTGAAGGTCAACTAGTGTCAAACACTAGATTCAATTTTGGTACTTACGGATTATGCTATAAGCATATGGTGTATCTGGTGTAGTACATATTATATGGTGTACATGATCGATCCATCTGCCAAAGCATGTGGATTCTTTTCATGTATTTCTTTCTCATCCAATGGGACACGACATTGTCCTTTGGACAAATAAAACCATTTGACACATGCATTAACTTATGCATATTAAGTGTCCAAACACTTTGTCAACATTTGTACTTAGATTAAGGACAAGTTGCATCAACAATCTATCTCTATAGATTATGATTCCTAACTCTTTAGGAAGTCTCGCCTAAAATTTCATTAAGAGACATTTCCTTAATCGTGTCTTACATGTATAAGGAAGATGTTTTGATGATTAATATGTCATCCACATATGATACCAGATTAAGATAATTACTCCCACTAACCTCCTTGTGTGCACAAGACTTATATTTGTCCTTTATTAATTTGTTTTTATAAAACTTTATAAATAAGAACAAATAATTAAACTTCTGAGAACTTGATCTAATCAAAATTAGATTGCTACAATTTGTATACCTTTCAAGCATCCTTTGGATTAATAAAACCCTATGTATATGTCAAGCACATATATATGAGGTCATTCCAATTAAGGAATGGAACTTTGTTATCCATCTGCCGTTACATGTAGTATAACAATATCAAGTACATACTTAAACAAATTTAAGCTTTGTGACTATATTCATGGTTTCATCATAATTTGAATTATGGTTTTGCGTGAAACCTTTAATAATTAATCACATCTAAAATGTACTCTTAATACCATCCATGCTAGTCTTCTACAAGAAGACTATCCACATAAGGTCTGTGTACATGGATTATGTATAAGATTCTATGGCGTTTAGCACTTCTCAGAATTTGGGTCATATATGACCTTTTAACAAGTCAAACATTCATCTTCTATGAAAACCATATCACTTTGTTGAGTCATGATAAAATCATACTTTCAATCTTGTGATATTTTAGACTTGTCTATGCTTTCATGCAACTCAAACCGGCGGTCCTACAACAACCTTGAGGAATCGGTTTGTGTTTCCTTTTAAATGGATATTTTGTGGTACTTGAATTATTCAAGTTCCATATCACTCCCACTGACTCTTTTAGAGACACATACCCACTTGAGGAATGCTTCAGTTCTAGCAACAAAACAACTTTTGTCCTAAAGAGTGATGTAGGACAAGTATCCCTTAGTTTCCTTAGGATGCTTCCACATTCATCCAATTTGGAATTTAAATTTATCTCATAAATTTTCAATCCAAACTGTCATAAAGACAAACAAAGTACTCTACCTTCATATCAAATATATGATGTCTTTATGATCACTTTTAAAAGGGCGAAACTAGTTGTGGGTGAAGAATAACTATAAGCAAATGATTTTTAAAGGGAGTCAATGACATATAATTAAACTATTTTAAATCAAATCATGTCAAACATAATGCGTTAAAATAGTAATTATACTCCTTAATTTAGTATTTAACATTATGACTTATTCATATGACTTTAATACTTTTGTAAAGTTATTTTCTTTACTCCATTATTGAACTCTTTGACGAATTCAAGGATTTCTAATTTGTGTCACACACATATCCACATCTACTGATTTTATCAGTAATGTAAATGAAGTAAAATAAATTCAATATATCAAATAAGTTTGTTTAGTGCCGGACATACATCTCATGTATATTGTTCAAATAAATCGTGTGTCATTTAACTATCCGTTAGTAATCGACACACCAAATATTTGTACTAAACAACAACGCTCTTGATATATATACAAGGTCCAAATCTTATTTGGTCCTTATCACAACTATTATAGATAATTTTATCAAGATCATGGAACTTAAGTCCATTCGCTTGATTTAGAGCCCTAGTATAGAAAACTTTGTTTAAACGATGTGACTAATTTTGTCTCATTATTCAAAACTACAATCCATATCTTGTCATTACAAGATGCAGAATCGATACTTCTATTACTAGATGGAACTTAATAACAATTATTAGGTTCCACTTCAAGCTCGAATTTAAGTCAAAGCATAAACTCTTATTGTCAATGAAACAATTTGTTTCATTCTAGACACAAGTTGACTTAACTCATAATCAATGTTCTAATTCTTGAAACTTCTCTATATTTTAACAAATATGAGATTCAACATCTTGTATCATATAGCTTTGATGCAGAATAAGAACTTTGATTTTCTATAACTAGATGTACAAAATCGAAGTCTTACTTCATTCTTTGATTTTTGACTCTTTCAATTTCAAGAACTTATAGTTTTTCTTGCAATTGAGAACAATTCTCAATTTGTACCAATACAGAAACTCTTTTCTGAAGTTCATGTCCTTCATAAGGACAACATAATTTGTATTGTATTCCAAAAGTTATAATTACAGAGATATGTAAAATATTGTATTACGATTAAGACATATTTAATTAGGACTTCAATTAAATATGTGCTCCCACTATTTTACTCAAAACAAATGACCCTCGACATTTGATTCGGAAAACCCCGTTGGAAGATTTTCTAGTGGGAATGAGATCCATATTTCACTTTGTTTTAAGTCAGTGTTAGGCTGATTACACAAAACGCAGCTATTTAGGTAGGAAACTCTTTCCAATTGTATCTCATACAATTCTCATATCCTTTCCGTTGGGTAAATAACACTTATTAATCCATCATATGAAATAACCCAATATTTGCTTCTAAAGTCATATAATCATATTATATTTTCTTTAGTTAAGTTAAACCCAACGAATAGCAATCGGATAAACTGGTTACCTCACCGCAACTTATCAATATAGACAATGCACTTTGCGTTGGCAAAACCTACATTAATCGATATTGATCTTGAAGGGTGCTATTCTTTGGAAAGCTTAAAACTTAATATTAACCTTGAGGGAATTTTAATTAGTTTGATCTCACCGGCTTATTTATCATATAAATCGTCTCTCACATGCATCAACATACAAACATACACATGCATCAACATACATAAAATGAAACAGTTATGGCCCCTAGCGCAATTGTTCTCTCAAGCCAATGAAAGAACCTAAGCTAACTTAATAGCGATCTATACTTCTCCAAGCATGATCTCCTTCATGTTATTGTGCTCCTTTTCTTCTTCATAAAATTACATTACATAAAAGAATACTCGTTTTACATACGAGGGATTAAGATGAGAAGAGAACTTTACATCAAGAGACTAAGAGATAAGGCACGACACGCAAGCCGTATTTAAAATCCCAAAATAAAACAAAAGTAAACTAAGGCCATAACCGATCATCACAAAAGCATAATAATAAACACATATTTTATTATAATCAGTTTAAGTCCCGTTAATTAAATTAAAATTAAAATTTGACGATCGTGATCAAGCTGCTGCCACCTGCGCATAGCGCAGCATTTCCTGCGCATAGCGCAGGATGCTGTCAGGTCATGCTGCAGCTCTCTGTCCTCTGCGCATAGCGCAGCATGTTCTGCGCATAGCGCAGGATGCTGTCAGGTCATGCTGCAGCTCTATGTCCTCTGCGCATAGCGCAGAATGCTGTCAGGTCATGCTGCAGCATTCTGTCCTCTGCGCATAGCGCAGACATTTTGCGCATAGCGCAGACACGCACATTGACCTTGAATTTTCGCCGTTTGACAGCACAACCCTTGTGTTGTCGCGAATCCTAATACAATAATTTTACGCCGTCAAAACTCTTCATGATCATAACTCAATTTAATTGATCAACATGTCATTGCTTCACCATACAAATGTCGGATTCCAAAGCAAGTGAACATGGATCGCTTCAATTGAACAACTTTCATAATATGTTTTAATGGACGAAATTATGAACAACATATCACATATATTGTTTTGCATCACGATCACTTATCACATATAAGTCTTGATCAATCTTGTTTGTATAACTTTAGGACGATCAACATATCGCTGCTTCACCATACTAATGTCGGATTCCGAAGCCGTTTCAATGTCAATCATCCAAATTGTACACAAAAAGATGCCAAATTTTATTTACTCGATTTTAATCTTTCTTTAGTGTTTTAATCGAATTAAAACAATGAACAGAAAATAAACAAACATCAAATCATGGATTCGTAAGTGGCTCTGATACCACTGAAGGAAAAAGTGATTGAAAACGCAGCGGAATTTTAAAATTTTTCTTTAAGGATCCTTACGAATGAGCATGATATGTGTTAAGAGCTTTTACCTCTCGTAGTGGAGGAGCTTTGATTCACAATCAAAATCTTGATCACGAGCGTTGAAGACGAACAACAACGCCTCTATCTAGTCCACACGAACAGCTACCTTCAATATGAGTGCTAACTCCAAGGATGAAGGTTTCTAGTGAGAGGTGGGAGGAATAAGGATTAAGGTTTTAGCAAGAGTGTTTTCATCATCTTTTTCTTTGCCACAAGGGTTATTGTTGGATATTGTCTTGAAAACTCAGAAACAGGAAAGAAACAGGAAACATGTGCAGGAACAGGTGCTGTCATCTGCGCCCAGGCGCAACATCTCTACGCCCAGGCGCAGCCTGCTGAAGAATGGGGTCTTTGGTTCTGCCATCTACGCCTAGGCGTAGCTACCCTGCGCGGGGCGCATGCCCGCGAGTATATATTAGCTGTTTTGCGTTTTCTGAGGTTATAAGGTGTTTTTAGGGTTTCTGGAGCCAACAAAAAGACTAGGGTTAATAGAAAAAGTTCTTGAGAAGACTCTAGGGTTGGGGAAACATTCTATCACCTTGGGAAACACTTGGATTGAATCTCTTGATCACGGGAAGAGATTCGGGACTAGGGTAGAATTAGGAAAACACTAATTCTTGTAACTCTTGTGGAGAATCTCATTGTAATCAAGGTTTCTATTGATAAATGGAACGGAGAGGGTTGCCCTCCCCCCAGATTAGGTTCATTAACACCGAACTGGGTCAACAAATATCACTGTGTCCTTTACTTTTCGCTGTTTATTCTTGTTCGTGATTATACTGCTATTCTCACTTGTTTGGTTGCTTAATTTATTTGCTCCACACACTGAAGGTTATTGGCGTGGTTCAGTCCGAATTCACAACAATTGGCGCCCACCGTGGGGCAAAGGATCAAACGAATTGAGTACCATGGGTTCTAAGTGGGAGTTTGAGAAGTTCACCGGGAGTAACAACTGTGGGTTGTGGAAGGTGATGAAGGGGGCAATTTTAATCCGACAAAAGTGTGTTGAGGCGTTAAAGGGCAGTGGTAATTCATCTGTTCAGGTTGTCGTCACTGAGGAGGAAGGCTATGAGAGTGCAGGAGCACTCATAGTCACAAACTGGGAACCATAGATGATTGATCAGCCTGGAGAGGCGGTGGTAATAATACTCGACATCAGCCTGGAGAGGCGGTGGTAAGAATACTCAACATCAGCCTGGAGAGGCGGTGGAATAATACTCAACATCAGCCTGGAGAGGCGGTGCTAATAATACTCAGGTTACTACTGAAACAACAATGTTATTATGAGGATGTGATGGCACTAGTGGAAGTTGGGAATCAGTAGAGCTTTGAGTCATGTACTTTGGATGCTCCTATCACATGTGGTTTGGAGAATGAATACCGTGAAAATCCTAGAGCTAGTTGAAGGTGGAGTTGTTCACTTTGAAGACAGGAAAGCTTGCAAGGTTCAAGGTATGGTGAGGTTCTTTCTCATGATGTGAGGTATATTCCTAACCTTAATGTGGTCATACATTTTGTTACTAGTGGAAATTCTCATGATGTGGTTGAGTTGTGTGAAGCTTCGGGTGGACTTGTTAGTGACATGAGTTTAGTTGAACTAGTGAACGAGGTTTACTAGGTGTTGGAACTGAACAGGAAGTGTTGGAGACTAACAATGGCTTGAAGTGTGTTTAAGAGTAGTTGAATAGTTTTGCGTTACAAGGTGGAAGACATAGTGGAAATACCGGTTTGAGTCTTTGGTGGAGGAATCTCGGTTTGAGGTGGAGTTTGTTACTAGTGGTACTAGAGGAAGACAAACAATCAACAATTACTCTTGGCTATCTAGTGAGGGATAGGGAGGAGAGTGGTAATGTTGCACCAAAGTGGTATGGCTATGGAGACCTTGTGTGTTATGTTTCAATTGTGTCTGAAGAAGTGCAAAACTTGGAAGATCTTCAGGGAGGCACTTGGAAGTTGGTGACAATCAGACTTGGGAACTTGTAGGGCTATTGAAGGTAGTTGGATACAAGGAAAGTCAGATGTTGCAGCTTGTGGAACTTAGCTAAAATTCCAAGGTTAAGTTGAGAGGCAAGCAATTCTTCAAGAGGACGGACATGAACAATCCGGGACTGAAGAGTGTGTGGTGAAGCTTGTAGGATTGTCCTAAAATTCCAAGGGCAATTGGAGGCAAGAGTTTCTTTGAGAGTACGAAGCGGTTCACTTCGGGGTTCAAAGAAGGTGTGGTGTAATCATGGTGGTTGATGGGAAGTTGGCATCACCATCGTTTTGAAGGCAAGGTGGAGATTATTGGATATTGCCTTAAAAACTCAGAAACAGGAAAGAAACAGGAAACAGGTGCAGGAACAGGTGCTGTCATCTGCGCCCAAGCGCAGCCTGCTGAAGAATGGGGTCTTTGGTTCTGCCATCTGCGCCTAGGCGCAGCTACCCTGCGCGGGGCGCAGGCCCGCGAGTATATATTGGCTGTTTTGCGTTTTCTGAGGTTATAAGGTGTTTTTAGGGTTTCTAGAGCCAACAAAAAGACTAGGGTTAATAGAAAAAGTTCTTGAGAAGACTCTAGGATTGGGGAAACATTCTATCACCTTGGGAAACACTTGGATTGAATCTCTTGGTCACGGGGAGAGATTCGGGACTATAGTAGAATTAGGAAAACACTAATTCTTGTAACTCTTGTGGAGAATCTCATTGTAATCAAGGTTTCTATTGATAAGTGGAACGGAGAGGGTTGCCCTCCCCCCAGATTAGGTTCATTAACACCGAACTGGGTCAACAAATATCACTGTGTCCTTTACTTTTCGCTGTTTATTCTTGTTCGTGATTATATTGCTATTCTCACTTGTTTGGTTGCTTAATTTATTTGCTCCACACACTAAAGATTATTGGTGTAGTTCAGTTCGAATTTACAACAGTTCTATTTATAGAACCACTTGTCTTGTGCACCAAGACAAACTCTTGTCATTGGGCTACATTTACGCTAATGCCCTTTTCATTAAACAAGCATAAAGGGGGCGCATACCCCATGTGTCATGTACACATGAGCGCTCCCTCACCATTCCTTATGGTGTACTACTTATTTAATTACCATGATACCCTTATCATATTTCCATATTCCTCTGAGGTACATCGTACCTTACGGTGTTCCAATCCTACCATTGCAAGGGGGTATTCCTACAAAAAAAATTTACAAGGGGAAAACACAAAATTCACCTATTTTGCAGGGGGTAAAGACCTATTTACCCTTTTAGTTTTTGAATATTATGCTTGTATAATGTTGTTATGTATAGAATTGCAATACTTTGTTAATTGGATAATAACTTAGTATATCTAATTGGATTGAAATTCATAAATTGATTGTTGATATATGTTATGTTATTGAATGTATGACCATGATAAACTATGATGATGAATTATGATGAGGAGTATGAGGAAGAATACGCATTATGTTATCCTATGATTTTTATTATATGAAATTAGAGAAGTTCATCATATGTTTGGTTTATGTACATTCATGCATGCATATCAAATGGCAACGGGGAATAAGATACATGTTTATCCAAATGGTAACGGAGAATTGGATATAAGTTTATCCAAATGGTAATGAAGAAATTGATACCAAATGCGTGTTTAGAGTGACATAACATGATTATGTGACATTCGCTTGCATTAGGAAGATGTGCACTATCAAATGGTAATTGGTACTTAGCCTTAATGATGATTTGTGATTATGTGTCTTAATGATGTGAATGTTTGGTTTATGTATCTATATATTGCCATGAATATATTGCCTTATTCTACATTTCTTTTCGGATTATGTAACTAACTCTCTGTTTTGTGTATTTAAATGTTTTTGAGACCAAATTCTCAACTTTAGGACCCAACTAAGAATTAGAAGTTGCTCGGTGCTTAGCACTAGCATAGCTTTTGGTGAGGAGTTAGTTAGGACACTCCTTTAGTACTCTTAATTGGGTTGTAATAATGTTGCTATGGTACATTGTAACATCGAATCTTGGGGATGTAGCACTTGGATTTATTTACTTATTTATTATGATATGACCTTGCTTTTGGTGATTTATCATTGAGACCATGTTGATATATGATTATGATTGAGTTGAATCATGTTTGAATACTTGTAATAGGTGAATGCTATGCATGTTTTATTTAAGTTAATTAGTTCTTATGATTTTCTGCTGCTATTTAATGAGTTAATATGCATGCTAAGCGAAGTTCATTTTTAGTAGGACTCTAATTGCTTGTATGTTTTTAATTTAAGTTGATTAATTAGCATAAGCTGGTTAGGGTGTTACATAAACAAAAGTCTAATTATTTTTCTATGGAAAAAAAGACAAATTGAGTATTTCTTAGAAAAAAAATAAAACAAAGTTAATGACTCCGAAACTTTCTAAATTATTCTCACTAAACTTATTCAAATCACCAAATTATTCTTGAAATGTCCTAGTGCGGCTTGGTACTATGCAATATCTTGGCTAGAGGTTCCTTGTGTCCTTCATGATAATGGTATTGCTTTGGCATCTCAGATTTGCGCACGATTTTTGTAAATCTGCAAGGATTCGCCTTCAAGCAATCTGGTTAGCGACTGTTTGGTTTATTTGGAAAGAGCATAATAATAGAGTTTTCAACCGCAAAAATATTCCAGCTCATAAATTGGTTTACAATATCAAAATCAACACGTGGTGGTGGTGATTGAAAGCTAGGAAAAAAAATTGTTATTACTTAAATTTTTTTTTTTTTGTCCAACCCAAAAGCTTGTAAAGGGATTGCGGCGGGACGATTTTCGTTCTTGTGTCCATTGGATTCTTGTTTATACTTTCATCTTTAGATATTCCTCGTGTCTATTTTGATTAATATATTTCGTAAGCTTCTCAAAAATAAATATTAATTATAATTTATTTAAAAATATACATGAGACGATAACTTTTTTTTTTTTGAACAAGTCAAAATGGAATATATAAAAATAAAACAATCGCCTTAGCACAAGGTGTGCCAAGGACAATTACCAGCGTTTACAAATATTCACAAAAAAATAAAAAGAGAAAGTTCAAAAACCAGATCAAACAAGCCCGAAACAAAGCATGGGACAAGACCACCAGCTATGTCAGTTAGAAGCTAAAGTAACACTCGTCACTTTCAACCACCGAAAAGAGAAGAGCTTGATCTTGTCCATCATCTGAAAAGTCGTGCTAGCTGATCCACGAAACAACCTGTGGTTTCTCTCCGTCCACACAACTCATACGCATGCAAGCCAAATAAGCTGCAAAAAGGAGCGACGCGCCCGAGAGCCACCTGCTGAGTATGTAAACTGGACGAAATGATCACGTAAGGAGGTGACCCCCACGACCGGAATGCCAATCCATGAACACACTAATGCCCAAAGAGAACCAAAGGAACCATATGAGAGAAATAAGTGATGAGCTGACTCCACCTTTCCGCAACCCGAAACACACCAGTGAGCTGCCGTAGATAAGATACCTCGGGTGACCAGGTTGCATTTAGTGGGCAACCTGTCACGTAATAGACGCCACACAAAGATGGAGACCTTCAACGGAATATGAGGATGCCAAATGAGATCGTCGGCGCCACCCACAGAGGCTGAAACCTGGGCAGTCAACAGCTGATAAGCGCCCCGGACAGTATAACCTCTATTAGGGTCAGGCTGCCACTGCCACCTATCTGAAACATGGTCCTGCAAAGCAAGGGTAAGCAATAACGACTGACACTCCCTCAACTCCTCCTCCTCCCATCCCCTCAACTGTCTACGCCACGCCCAAGCCTCCCCATCCGCTCCCCGCCCTCACGAAGACATCTCAGCCACTGTACACCGTTTGATCTCCGCCAAATCAAACAGACGACCAAAACGCTTACACAAGGGGATCCCGTCCACCCAGGGGTCAGTCCAGAAAAATGTGTTGGACCCGTCCCCCACCCTCCTGGAAACATGCTCCTCAAACCACCTGTCCCCTGTCTCTCCTCCCTCCCTAATACGAGCAATCTCCCTCCACCAAGAAGACCCTATCCGCCCTCCCTCACGAAGCCTACCTCTCTCCACCCCGTACCAGGCTGCCAACACTCTAAACCATAGACCCTCGCAATCCACCAACATCCTCCAACACCACTTACCTAGTAGAGCCAAATTGAATTCCCTCAACTTCCTAACCCCCAACCCTCCATACTCCTTACGCAAACAAATGGAATTCCAAGTAATCAAAGAGATTTTCCTAGAGTCCTCACACCCCCCCCCCCCCCCCCCCCCTAAAAAAAAATTTAATTAAAAGAGAATCAATAGAGGAAATGATACCTGAGGGAGCTTTGAAGAAGGAAAGAGCATAGACAGGAAGAGAGGTTAAGACAGACTTTAGCAGAACCAAACGACCACCAAAAGACAGAAAACGACTCGTCCACCCAGACAATCTCTTCTTTAACCGAGTAACTACCGGTTTCCAAAAAAGCAAACGACGCGGATCACCCCCAATAGGGAGTCCCAGATAAAGGAAAGGGACCTTTCCCACTTTTATAAGTTTTACATGAAAGTGCACAATAGTTGCACTTAATTATATTTTATGAATATTTTATAACAAGTTTCAAAATAATTTATTCTAAACAATTTTTTTAATTCGAAAATTTTTTTCTACCTTAGTATAATATCGAACTTAAATATCAAGAAAAAGTCAATGAACTCATACATTAACTAATTTATTTCCAAAACAATTAATAATTGATAAATATAAAAAACACATGACAAATATTTATATTCTATTATTCTTTTATAACAATTTTTTAAATACTTATTCTAAATAAATTTCTACCCAAAGTAATGATAAATTTAAATATGAAACAAAAATCAATCAAGTGGTGCGAATGTAGTTTTAAAAGTCAGTTAACTTTATTATATAAAAAGTCAAATAACTTTGTATGTAGCCAAAATAAATAAATAAAAAGGTCAGATAACTTTGCTGTTCAAATGGTTAGTGAATTAGTGTAAAGATGCTTTCAAAAAAAAAAAGGTTAGTGTAATTTATGAACATCTTTACAAATATATCAATTAAATTAACACTCCTCTCATCGCGTCGGTTCATGAAGACAAACTCGTATGGAATGAAGAAAGAAGTGGTTGCTACTGTATTAAAATCGGATACAATTTAGCTATGCGTCATATTTTTCTTAGTCATAAATTCCATGTGGAAGGTAATTGGATTGGTATTTGAAATGCTCAAGCGCCCCACAAAGCTTGACATTTACTCGGGCATTTACGTTGTGGTTGTCTCCCGACGCGAGTCCGGTTATATCAATGTCGTGTGGAGAGTGATGTGCACTGCCTTATATGTGAGAACACAATTGAAGATGACCTCCACGTCTTTTCCGACTGCTCTGCAACTGCTGGCAGGCTGTTGGCTTGCTATTTGTCCTTGATAAAAAAACACATATCAGCAGGGTCTTGCCACAAATAGAGTGTTTGCGATGTGTCGAAAGGAAGATCGAGCCATTGTGGATAGAATTGCAATGCTTTTTTTGGAGCATTTGACATCATCGAAATGATGTAGTTTGGAATTACAGTCCCAGCCTACCGAACCGAGTTAGGCGAATTGCATACGACGCGTGGAATGATTAGTTTGGTGTTCATCATCGGAAGAATGAGGAAAACCATGAGTTGCGCCTCCTACTTCTGGTAGATGGGAAAAAACTCGCACTAGTTTGTTTAAATGTAATGTTGAAGCTGTTTTTATTTTTTATTTTTTGTGGAAGCAAGGCTAACAACAATGGGAGTCTGTTTTCGGGATCATGTTGGTAATTCTGTGGCCGGTTTCACGCAGAGACAGCAGGCGACTCTGTAAACAGTGGATGGCGAAGCATGGACTCTCTTGCAGGCCATGAAGGAAGCCATTCATAGAGGTTTGGATATGGTTCAATTTGAAAGTGATTCACAAGTGTTGACTGAAGCTATTCGAGTTAGGCGTAGTGGTAGCTTAGAGTTTAGTTTAATTGTTGCTGACATTACCCAAATTATGTCATCGTGTGTAAACTTCGAAGTGAAGTTTGTTAGGAGACAAACGAATATGGTTGTCAATACTCTAGCTCGACGGCCAATTTCTTGGGATAGTCTCCATAGATTTGAGATTATTTTATTTTTTTTGCACATATTATTATACTCTTCCAACACCTTAATGCCCCCAACTCAGGTGACAAGCAAGCGTTACCAAGCTCGGCATTAAAATTATTTCTTTATGAGATTTGAGATTATTTATTGAACATTTACTAATTAATTAAATGCATTAAGTTTGTTTAAAAAAAAAAATCAAACTTCTTTTATAAAAACTAGAATAGATTACCCGTGCATTCGCACGGGTTAGTTTTTACTTATAAAAATATAAATTTTTTTGAACAAGCAAAAATGAGATATATATGATAAAACACAAGAAATGGTAGGCTCTTCAGCACAAGGCGTGCTAAGAAGTGCTACAAGAGTTTACAACAATATCCAAGAGAGCAACAAATATATCCAAGAAGTGCTATAAAAATATAAATTATTTTATATTATATCAATTTTTCTATAGTATTTTAATAATAATTAGATTAAAATGTACATTTGATTACCCTATTTTAAAGTTTATAAAATATTACAGTAAAATCTCTTTAAATTAATACTCGGTAAATTAATAAACTCTCTAAAATAATAAAGTTGTCCGGTCCCGACTTGGGCCAGTTTAAAAAATTGAAAAATTCGATAAAATAATAAGATAATAATTTTTCGGGAGATCCCTTTGTAATTTTCGGTCCCAAGAAAATCATAAATTAATAATTAATAGAAACTGAAAAAATATCAGTCCTAAATGAATGTTTCTCAATGTGATATGGTGTTAATACTCTATCACATTCATGTAATTTATATATGGCAAACTTGCTTAAGAATACATTGAACCCATTTGTTCCTCTTGTTTACATCAAAAGTCATTATTGATTTCCAATGCATATTACTAAAGTCATTATTGATTTCGAATGCATATTACTAAAGTCATTATTGATTTACAAGTCATTAAAAACTCTTTAAATTAATAAATTTCTCCGATTCTGACTCTATTAATTTATAGAGATTTTACTGTATTATTTTTTGTGTTAATATTTCAGTTGCTATGAGAAATAATTATTCCACCAATATAAAAATCGAACTTCAAACTCTAGACTCTAGACTCTCTATTTCTCTACATTGAATTGAGCCACTAATATAAATTCGGATGCTCCATCCATCATAAATATATCTAATAGAAATTTGGATTTTGATTTTTGTAATTAGACAATATAATACTTAATTCAATTTTTCTATTATTTAAAATTTTATTCAACTTAATGTAAAATTCAAACTCAAAATTTATATTAAACATTCATTTATACACTTGCAAAAAAATTATCCCCGTGGTCCTATGAATATAGCTCAGATAAACCACTAATATACCTAGAGAATTTTCATCCCGTGTATAAAAATTTGGATCCCCCACCATCATAAATATATCAAAAATAATGTTATATTATTAATGGATTTTATTTTCGTAATTAAACAGTATAACATATAATGTTTCATCACATTATTCTTTTATTTAAAATTTTATTCAATTTAATGCAATATTCAAATTGAAAAGTTATACAAACATTCATCCATATTGTAAAATTTTCATCCTCATGGTTCCATATGAATATAGCTCAGCTATTAAACTTACAGGGATGTTGTAGAGTAAAAATACAATATTTTTAGAATGTATGTGACACTTTTATTTAGACATTCAAACACATTATTTAGTATTAATAGAGTGTGACTTTTATTTTTTGACAAAAGAGTATGACTTTTATTTAGACTTCCAAATATGTTATTTATTGGTTAAATTTTATAGTATTAATATAATGCATCTAAGAGCAAGGAAGATCGTAAAAGTGAAACTAAAAATGGATTATCATACCCATTTTAGGAAGAAAAAAAAAAGATTTACAAAACATAAACACATAAAAAAGAAAACAACTCATTCTATATTATCGGTATCAATTTTGGTAAGTTTCATAAATCAGGTCACGTAAACAAATATTCTACAGCATTATGAATTGTTCATCGAGAACTTATAATACATGTCACATAATTTATTTTCTTAATTAATAATTGATAACAAATGTTGTTATTTGTCAAAAAAAGATAAAACAAATGTTGTCTAGCTTAGAACAAAAGCTGGAGGTTTATAGTTAAAGACTTAAAGTTGCTTCCTAGTTGAACTCGGAGGTTAATTGTTGTTGACATTACCCAAATTATGTTATCATGTGTAAACTTCGAAGTAAAGTTTGTTAGGAGTCAATCAAATATGTTCGGCAGCCAATTTTTTGGAATAGTCTCCATAGATTTGAGATTATTTCTTTATGTATTGAGCATTTACTAATTAATTAAATACATTAACTTTGTTTGAGTAAAAAAAAATGAAAACTTCTTTTATAAAAATTATTAATATTTAGAGAAAAGCAAATTACAATATATTATTATTGCTTAAATATCATTTCGGTCCCTGTATGTTCCCAAATTTTTTGTTTTAGTCCCTGTAAGCTTTTTAGTTCTACATTAGTCCCTCAATGTCTTAATTTTTTTTTCTTTTGGTCCCTGCCGTCCATTTCCGTTCCAAAAACGCTGAGTTGGCAAACGGTGGTACACGTGGCCTAGGTGTGTTGGCTTTCAGATGCTGAATCACAATCACATAAGGACTAAAACCTAAAAAACGAAATCCACATTCACAAATTCCCAAATTCCTTTGAATCTGAAAATTTCTTTCTCTCTTCTCTTCATTTTTCTTCCTCATCCATTTGTTCTTCCTCTTAATTTCTGCAACATGTCATCATCTTCCTCTGTTGCCAACGGAGTTGAAACGCACCGTTTCAATTATTATTATTATTATTATTAATAAAAATAATAAGTAAGTAATAATAGATAAATAAATATAAATAAATAATACAAGGAAAAGAAGAAAAAAAAATGAAAGAAGGGTCTGGAAAGTGTAAACCAACGGAACCCCACCCCCATCTATTTCTCACACTTTCATTCTTCTCCCTCTGATCATTTTTCCATTTCCTTCTTTTCCAATTCTTTTCTTTGCATAATTTTATCCAATCTCATATCCCATTACACTCTTAAAACTACTTTTTCATTCCAAATCCAAGCTTTCTCCTACTACCATAAGCTATGTAGTATAATTTTGGGGTTAGGGTAAATGTTCTAAGGAAGGAGATGAGTACCCACCCTTTGAAAATTTCTTATTGAGTCTCTTTGAGGTAAGTACACAGTCTATAATTCAATATTGTGTATGTGGGTATGTATAGTTTGAGCTAAAAATTTAACATTTGAGACTAGAGTATGTATTGGAGAAATTTATGGTTATATGTGTTTAGATAAACTCTAGAATGACTTTATAATTATTGATAAACCTTATTGATGTTCAGATTCTTCAACAGTTGCTTTGTCTGCTTCTCCGGACATTGTTGGAGAGCAAAACTAGCCGGTCTTCATAGTTGTGAGTTGATGATAATCATTATCACTTATTTTGAATACTATTATAAATTTTCATGTTGTTTATTTATGTTAAAATACTTATTATGAATGATTTTTGGGAAACATGCCTTTTAAAAAAATTTCATTCTTCTCTTTCACTATTTTAAAAATCGTTGATATCGATTTATACCCTAGTTTGATTTTTTTATGATGAACAAAGTAGCTTATTTAAATTTGAGACTTGATTGTGTATGTTTTACATAAATTTTGACATCTTGAGAAACAAACATAAATTTTGACATCTTGAGAAACATGCATTTTTATAAATATGTTTTGAGAATAACGATTGCGATTCTTTCGGCATTAATGAGAATAAAGGTCTAGGTGCACCTAGTTAGATGATGTCGATTAGGGAGGGTTAACCGTTAGATGGAGCTACCCCTATGGAAAGGCCGCCATTAGGAGGAGAGGGCTATCAACGAGTTTTCGACTCCCTCATTAAATACGATGATGTGATTTCTTAATCGAGGAGAAAAGGGCTATCCGTTAGATGGAGCCGCCACTAAGAGAAAGGCCGCTCTTAGGAGGAAATGGCTATCAACGAGATGGAGCCGTCTCTCGATTATCTCTTAACGAATTTTTTTATTTGACCGGATTTCTACATTTTTTTCTTATTTAAATTTCAAACTCTAACGATTTGGATTGAGAACTATTTTTATTACATAGATACTATTCGCAATTATTTCTACAAGCTTTCTAAAATCGAATGCTCGTGCCTTTGTATGTTTCCCATCTTGTTGGTAGTGGTTGTCGTCTCTCACTAAGTCTTTATGACTTACCCCTTCTTCTTATATTTTTTTTCAGATTCCCAGACAGCTGAGTAGCAGATTTCTAGTGTAGATAAAGCTTCATCAGTCACTCTTTTGGTAGGCCTCCTTGATGGAAGGCTATTTGTATAGGTGTATTTTGAGTCGATCGAGTATCTGCAGCTATTTTGAGTCTAGGAGTATTTTTTTGGAATGTATAAATTTAACTTGCATCTGTTTAAACTCTAGTTGATAAATGTATGTTGAAAAACAGGATTTATTTTGGATTTGGAAATGTTGTAAATACAGAGGATACTCTGTCGAAATTTCTATAAATATTATCTTGAAGTAAAAGGAGAAATTTTGCAAGTTTTGTGTTTATTGTTCGTTAACTTTGGTCGTTAGGCTTGCCGAACAAGTAATAGTTCGTGCGCCGGTCACGATGCGGATTCGGGTCGTGACAAAGTTGGTATCAGAGCCTGGTTGTAGGTCCAAAATTGCTGCAGACATAGAGTAATAATAGATTTTTGCTAGTAAATTGTGAACCGCGGCACCATTTACTCGCAAAGAGCTATTAGTGCTCTATGATAGTCTTCCATGTCGTCTAATCTTGAAATTTCATGTGGTCTTTGCTTGTCTCATTTTTCTTGTTATCATGTTCACCTAGGACTAGAAACCAAAACAGAAGAGAGGTTGTTGATGAATCTACTGCTCAACCTCATGAACCTCGTCAAAGAGGTCGAGTTCGTGTTCGAGGTCGACGTGGAGGTAATGTTAGAGGTCGCGTAGCTAATCCAGGTGGGCGTGGCTTAGCTGCTGATGTACTAAATGTTGAGGTGCCTAGAGGAAGGCGGGGAAATCCAGCCATTGAAGAATTTAATGCTGGTTTACAGGGATTACAACAGGTTGTGCAACAACTTGTTGGGGTTGTAGGACAACAACAGGGTAATCAAGGGCAACCAACTGTTGGTGGCCAGCAAGAAGTTAGACAGGGTGAGCAGCAAGCGACAACTCAAACAAGGGAGATTGAGGTTACTTTAGCAGAGTTCTTGAAGCTTAAACCTCCTACTTTTTCCGGGTCTGATGCAAGTGAGGACCCACAACGTTTCATTGATGGTCTACAGAGGTTATGGAAAGCATTAGGATGTTGCGATATAAGGGCAGTGGAGTTGGCATCATTTCAGTTGGAGGGTGTGGCATATGACTGGTTCGATACTGTGACACGTGGAAGACAAGTCGGGTCACCTCCGTTAGCATGGGGTGAGTTCTCTCGATTGTTCATGGCTCGTTTTCTTCCGGAGAGTGTTAAAGATGGTTTAGCTCACGAGTTTGAGCGATTTGAGCAAAAGGAGGGAATGTCAGTTACGGAGTATAGTGCTCGTTTTACACAGCTTTCTAGATATGCACCCTACCATATCACCGAAGAGATGCGTACCAAGAAGTTCATCAGAGGATTGAGGGAATACTTATTTAGATCAGTGGTTGGTTCTAACTGTGCTACTTTTGCTGAGGTTTTGAGCTTGGCACTTCAGATTGAGCAGCGACAGAAGGATAAAGGAGGTAGTAAACAAGATTCTCGCAAGAAACAACGAGTTGAAGGATCATATAGTCATTACTATAGTAGTGGTGGTGGTTCTATGTCTGGTCATCAAGGGCAACAAAGGTCAGTTTCACAAAGGGGTGGTTTTAGTGGACAATCTTATGGCTCTGTGCATAATCGGAGGCCGAATCAAAGGGCATCCGCAGGGTCCACTTTTCCTCAGAGGCATTCTAGTGGTACAACTGTAAATTCTTTCAAAGATGGTAAAACATGCTATCAGTGTGGCCAAGAAGGTCACCTCAGGAAGAATTGTCCAGTAGGTATGACACAACCATCATCTAGTCACGCATCAACACCAGCAGCTTTAGCTCCTTCCCAAGTTCCTTCTGCACCTATGCGGCAAATGGGAAATTCTTCTGTTTAGGGTGCAGGTACATCTCAACATGAGGGTAGAAGATCAGGAGGTAGAGGACAAATGCAAGCAAGGAGAGGACAGGCTCGAGTTTTTGCTTTGACTCGTCAGGATGCTCAGGCATCCAATGCAGTGGTTACAGGTATACTTTCTATTTGTTCCCAAGATGCTAATGTTTTGTTTGATCCCGGAGCTACACATTCTTTTGTCTCTTTATGGTTTGCTCCTCGACTTGGAAAAAATTCATCTTCTCTTGATGAGACGTTAGTTGTGACTACACCTGCTGGTGATAAATTGTTTGCCGAGTCTGTGTATCGTTCTTGTGATGTATCGGTTGCGGGACACATATTATTTGCAGACCTTGTAGTTATGAATATGGTAGATTTCGATGTGATTTTGGGTATGGATTGGTTGTCTTCCCATCATGCTACCTTAGACTGCTATAATAAGGTAGTGAAATTCGAGATACCTGGAAAATCACCTTTCTCATTTCAAGGCAAACACACATGGATGCCACATAACTTGATCTCAGCCTTGAGAGCCAACAAGTTACTAAGAAGAGGTTGCCAAGGATACTTAGCCGTGATTAATGATTTACAACGAAGTGAAGGCAACTTAGAAAAAGTCCCTATAGCCTGTGAGTTTCAGGATGTTTTTCCCGAAGAACTTCCTGGGTTACCACCTGATAGGGAAATTGAGTTCTCCATTGATTTGGTCCCCAATACTCAACCCATATCTATACCCCCTTACCGAATGGCCCCAGCCAAGCTTAAAGAATTGAAAGAACAACTTCAAGATCTTCTTGACAAGGGCTTTATTCGTGCGAGTACTTCTCCATGGGGTGCTCCGGTGTTGTTTGTGAAGAAGAAAGATGGATCCATGCGATTATGTATAGACTATAGACAATTGAACAAAGTGACGATAAAGAATAAATATCCTTTGCCTCGCATTGACGAGTTGTTTGATCAACTTCAAGGTGCTCAATGTTTTTCCAAAATTGATTTGCGGTCTGGGTATCATCAGTTAAAGATTAAGAAGGAGGATATACCTAAGACAGCTTTTCGCACTCGCTATGGGCATTATGAATTTCTTGTTATGTCTTTTGGGCTTACTAATGCTCCTGCAGCTTTTATGGATTTGATGAATCGGGTTTTTAAATCATTCTTGGATCAATTTGTGATAGTGTTCATAGATGACATTCTTATTTATTCCAAGAGTAAGGAAGAACATGAGCAACATTTAAGACTTGTTTTGCAAACATTGAGGGAGAAACAATTATATGCCAAATTCTCGAAATGTGAATTTTGGCTAGACAGTGTGGCATTTCTAGGTCATGTCGTGTCTAAAAATGGAATAAGTGTTGACCCGAGCAAGGTTGAAGCAGTGCAGAATTGGCCCAGACCCAACACAGTAAAGGAGATAAGAAGTTTTCTTGGTTTAGCTGGGTATTATCGGCGTTTTGTGAAGGACTTCTCCAAAGTTGCGTTTCCATTGACTAGGTTGACCCAGAAGAAAGTTGAGTTTCAATGGACTGATTCATGTGAAGAGAGCTTCCAAAAATTAAAGAACTGTTTGACTTCAGCACCTGTTTTGGCATTACCAACGAGTGGTGGAGGTTATGTAGTGTATTGCGATGCTTCTAGAGTTGGTCTTGGTTGTGTTCTTATGCAACATGGTAAAGTTATCGCTTATGCATCGAGACAACTGAAAAGGCATGAACAAAACTATCCTACCCATGATTTGGAGATGGCAGCAGTGGTTTTTGCTCTTAAGATTTGGAGGCATTAGTTGTATGGCGAAACTTGTGAGATTTATACTGACCACAAGAGTCTTCAATACATTTTTAAACAGCAAGATTTAAATTTAAGACAAAGAAGGTGGATGGAACTCTTGAAAGATTATGATTGCACGATCTTGTATCACCCTGGAAAAGCAAATGTTGTTGTTGATGCTTTGAGTAGGAAGTCCATGGGTAGTCTTGCTCACTTAGCGGAGAGGAAGAGACCTATAGTTAAAGAATTTCAAGAGCTTATTGGAAGCGGGGTTCAATTGGAGCTCGGTCCTTCGAAGGCATTGTTGGCCTATGTGCAAATTCATTCCACCTTAGTTGATGATATCAAGAAGGCTCAAAGTCAAGACTCAGACTTGATAAAGACGGTGAATGATGTACGAAATGGTAAAGTTTCAAACTTCTCAATTGATTCCGATGGTGTCTTGTGGTTGAAGTCTCGATTATCTGTTCCAAATGTCGATGAACTAAGGAGAAAAATAATGGAGGAGGCTCATCATTCTTCTTATACCATTCATCCAGGTTCCAATAAGATGTATCAAGACTTGCGAGAATTTTATTGGTGGGAAGGAATGAAAAGAGATGTAGCTGATTTTGTCTCTAAGTGTTTGGTGTGCCAACAAGTAAAGGCTGAGCACCAAAAGCCTGCGGGTTTACTGCAACCTGTTGAAATACCAGAATGAAAGTGGGAAGGCATTGCTATGGATTTTGTTACAGGTTTACCACGAACTCAGAAAGGTTATGACTCTGTATGGGTGATTATAGACCAGTTAACCAAATCTGCACATTTCTTACCTGTGAAGACAACATATACTGCATCTCAATATGCTAAGCTTTATTTAGAGGAGATTGTCTCTTTACATGGTGTACCTATGTCTATTATCTCGGATTGTGGAGCTCAGTTTACCGCTTAATTCTGGAAATCTTTTCAAGCTGCATTGGGAACTCGTTTGAATCTTAGTACGGCTTTTCGTCCTCAAACTGACGGTCAATCGGAAAGGACTATACAAATTCTAGAGGATATGCTCCGTGCTTATGTTCTTGATTTTGGAGGAAGTTTGGATCGATATTTGCCAATGATGGAATTTGCATATAACAATAGTTACCAATCTAGTATCCAAATGGCTCCTTTTGAGGCATTGTATGGCAGGCGATGTAGATCTCCTATTGGATGGTTTGAAGCTGGAGAAGCTAGACTAGTAGGTCCGAAGTTGATTCAAGATGCAATTGAAAAAGTAAAATTAATTCGGGATCGTTTAGTGACAGCTCGGAGTAGGCAAAAGTCTTATTCTGACAGAAGGCGCCGTCCCCTGGAGTTCGCAGTGGGAGACCATGTATTTTTACGTATTTCACTAATGAAAGGAGTTTTGCGGTTTGGCAAGAAGGGTAAGCTAAGTCCAAGGTTCATTGGACCATTTTAGATTTTGGAGAGAGTCGGGCCTGTAGCTTATCGCTTAGCGCTTCCACCGGATCTATCAAGAGTTCATCCGGTCTTTCATATTTCAATGCTTCGGAAGTACCTTTATGATCTGTCTCATGTTATTAGTCATGAAGATGTTCAATTAGATGATAATTTGTCATACACCGAACACCCGGTAGCAATAGTAGATAAAGAAGTTAGACGGTTGCGTTCAAAGAATATTGTTTCAGTGAAGGTTCTGTGGAAAGGACCGTCAGGTAAAGAAGCAATGTGGGAGTCCGAAGAAGTCATACGTACAAAGTATCCACACTTATTTGAAAATCAAGGTTAGTAGTATAAATTCGAGGACGAATTTGTTTTAAGGGGGAGAGACTGAAACGCACCGTTTCTATTATTATTATTATTATTAATAAAAATAATAAGTAAGTAATAATAGATAAATAAATATAAATAAATAATACAAGGAAAAGAAGAAGAAAAAAAAAAATGAAAGAAGGGTCTGGAAAGTGTAAACCAACGGAACCCCACCCCCATCTATTTCTCACACTTTCATTCTTCTCCCTCTGATCATTTTTCCATTTCCTTCTTTTCCAATTCTTTTCTTTGCATAATTTTATCCAATCTCATATCCCATTACACTCTTAAAACTACTTATTCATTCCAAATCCAAGCTTTCTCCTACTACCATAAGCTATGTAGTATAATTTTGGGGTTAGGGTAAATGTTCTAAGGAAGGAGATGAGTACCCACCCTTTGAAAATTTCTTATTGAGTCTCTTTGAGGTAAGTACACAGTCTATAATTCAATATTGTGTATGTGGGTATGTGAAGTTTGAGCTAAAAATTTAACATTTGAGACTAGAGTATGTATTGGAGAAATTTATGGTTATATGTGTTTAGATAAACTCTAGAATGACTTTATAATTATTGATAAACCTTATTGATGTTCAGATTCTTCAGCGGTTGCTTTGTCTGCTTCTCCTGACGTTGTTGGAGAGCAAAATTAGCCGGTCTTCATAGTTGTGAGTTGATGATAATCATTATCACTTATTTTGAATACTATTATAAATTTTCATGTTGTTTATTTATGTTAAAATACTTATTATGAATGATTTTTGGGAAACATGCCTTTTAAAAAAATTTCATTCTTCTCTTTCACTATTTTAAAAATCGTTGATATCGATTTATACCCTAGTTTGATTTGTTTATGATGAACAAAGTAGCTTATTTAAATTTGAGACTTGATTGTGTATGTTTTACATAAATTTTGACATCTTGAGAAACATGGATTTTTATAAATATGTTTTGAGAATAACGATTGCGATTCTTTCGGCGTTAACGAGAATAAAGGTTTAGGTGCACCTAGTTAGATGATGTCGATTAGGGAGGGTTAACCGTTAGATGGAGCTACCCCTATGGAAAGGCCACCATTAGGAGGAGAGGGCTATCAACGAGTTTCCGACTCCCTAATTAAATACGATGATGTGATTTCTTAATCGAGGAGAAAAGGGCTATCCGTTAGATGGAGCCGCCACTAAGAGAAAGGCCGCTTTTAGGAGGAAAGGGCTATCAACGAGATGGAGCCGTCTCTCGATTATCTCTTAACGAATTTTTTTATTTGATCGGATTTCTACATTTTTTTCTTATTTAAATTTCAAAGTCTAACGATTTGGATTGAGAACTATTTTTATTACATAGATACTATTCGCAATTATTTCTACAAGCTTTCTAAAATCGAATGCTTGTGCCTTTGTATGTTTCCCATCTTGTTGGTAGTGGTTGTCGTCTCTCACTAAGTCTTTATGACTTACCCCTTCTTCTTATATTTTTTTTTCAGATTCCCAGACAGCTGAGTAGCAGGTTTCTAGTGTAGATAAAGCTTCATCAGTCACTCTTTTGGTAGGCCTCCTTGATGGAAGGCTATTTGTAAAGGTGTATTTTGAGTCGATCGAGTATCTGCAGCTATTTTGAGTCTAGGAGTATTTTTTTGGAATGTATAAATTTAACTTGCATCTGTTTAAACTCTAGCTGATAAATGTATGTTGAAAAACAAGATTTATTTTGGATTTGGAAATGTTGTAAATACAGAGGATACTCTGTCGAAATTTCTATAAATATTATCTTGAAGTAAAAGGAGAAATTTTGCAAGTTTTGTGTTTATTGTTCGTTAACTTTGGTCGTTAGGCTTGCCGAACAAGTAATAGTTCGTGCGCCGGTCACGATGCGGATTCGGGTCGTGACAGGAGTGCCATTCGAAATTCCTCGTTGTGGTTGCAAAATCCTAATGAAACTGCATATCTCAAATTCAGATGATAACCCAAAGAGAAGATATTGGAAATGTACAAGATTGGGGGTAAGTTTCAGTCCATAATGTTTCTTCTGATTTCGTTTTGAAATTAATGATTGGAATCTTTTTGTCCTAATTTTGTTCATTTGAATTGATATATATATATATATATGTAGGGTGGTGGGTTGTTTATATGAGATGATCTGATTGAAGGTCAACCTCCATATGTGCGTCCCAGTACCCATGAATCTAGTAATCGATTGATGAATTCCAATGACAGAGGAACATTGAATGGAAAAATTGGTTGTGACTGCAAGTGTGCAGAACTTGTGAAGGACATCACTGCTATTATTGACAGCCTTCAATGCAAAAAATTGGACAAGATGAAGATGAAATTGTATAATGAAAGGAAGACATCAAAGTTCTATAAGATTGTGATGTTTGCATCTTGGATTATGTTCTTTGCATATGTTAAGGTTGTTGGTTGAATAATGTAATATGTTGATGGTTGTTTCTTGATTAATGTAAGGTTGTTACATATGATGAACTAGTAAGTTTAGATTTATTTTGAGCAGTTTGAATCCATTGTAACAAATGATGTAATGACCTGAAAATGATGAAAAATGTTTGTTTGAGATGAAATAGATTCATTGTGTTTGTTTTAGTTGATGTTTGTACTATGTTTATGGATTGACAGAATTTAGTAGTGCATAATATGCTAAAGTTAAGCAAAAATTAGCATATCAGAACATGCTAAAGTTAGTCTCAATTTATGTCAAAGTTATGTGCATATTATGTGCATATCAGAACATGCTAAAGTTAGCATTATGTACATATCAGTGCCAATTATATACTCAAAGTAGTGCAAAAACAGTGCCATATCTATAGTGCCATATCAGTGCCAAAATAAACTGATAGTGCCATATCAGTGTACAAATTACATAAACAAGCATATCAGTGTAGATATGGACCTGATATGTTACATTACCTGTAATATGGATACCAAACTAATTGCATATCAAAAATTGTGGTCATAAGCATACGATTGTAACCAAAATAATTGCATTTCATTGTAACCAAAATAAGCATCTCAGTGCATACAATTGTAAATTTGTTACATGCATCTCAGTGCTACATTGTTTAACCAAAATAATAGCATACTAGTTCTAAGCATCTCAGTGCTACATACTGCTCAAACACTTTCCAACTTTTGGATCATTTAACTCTTGAGTTAATTCACCATCTCCATCTACATCCTCATCAATATCAATTGGCTTCTCTGGCAATGTCACTGGTGCGCCAAGCTTTGGTTGTGGTCCAAAATATGTTGTCCTACCACTCCTTCTCAACTTGGTGAAATCAAGCTTCTTAAGGGGTTTTGGCCATTTTTTCTTAGTTTCTAGGTTTGATGATCCAGGCTTCTTAAAAGGTTGAGTTGCTTTTGTTAATGAATTTTTGAAGTAGATTGGATGTGTAGTCTTTGGTTTCTTCATCACAGGTTTTGATTGAGCAGGTGCAGTCACAGTGGTTTCATCAACACAAGCATTATCCTTCCTTTTTTTCTTTATTTGTCTGCAATTAAATATAGAGTTAATTAAAACACAAAAACAAGAGATGTAGTGGGTTAACTAATTTCTTCTAACACAACAACTATAACACTTAACTGGTTGAACTAATTTAGAAGTTTCAGGTTGACTTGTAGATGCCTTAGCATCAGTTCCAACCTTCTTTGCAGTTGCACAAGGTTGAGTGTCAGCAGGTGCAGCAGGTGAAGCAATTACTTCATGGTTTGTCTAAATTACATAAAACAAGTGCAATGACTTAATTAAAGTAGTGTCTTCAAGTTAATTAAAATAAACAGTCAGTCTTACCACCATGACTTACCTTCTTAGATGATTTAGAAGCACTAACAGGTTTACTTGCAGATGCCTTAGCATCAATTCCAACTTTCTTTGCAGTTGCAAAAGGTTGAGTGGCAGCAGGTGCAGCAGGTGAATGAATTGCTTCATGGTTTGTCTAAATCACATAAAACAAGTGCAATGGCTTAATTAAACTAGTTACTTCAATTATTTAAAATAAGGCAGCCTTAAAATAAACAGTCAGTCTTACAACCAATGACTTACCTTCTTAGATGATTTAGAAGCACTTGCAGGCTCAACTTGTTGAGCAGGTGCAGGCTGAGGCTCAGCTTGTTGAGCAGCTGCAGGTGCATTTTTCTTTGGTTTTTCTGCATTAGGTGTTACAACATATCATTCAACACATGATTGAAATACTAGCATACATAATTGAAATCACAAAAAATATATACCTATCTCTTTTGTGCCTCTGGGTTAGCCTCAAGAGCTTTGCAAGTAGTAATCTTATGACCTTCACCACCACATCTTGTACATTGATAAGTTGATTTTGTCCTCCTTCTATGACCTATACCCTAATGCAGCTACTGCATGTCTACAAGGGATTCCAAACAAATCCCAAAAATCACAACTACAAGTCCTCTTTGATATATCAACAATATAGCTAGACTTGTTGTGTAAATGCTCAACTTGAAATATGTCATCACCAGACCAGTGTGACTCCCAATTAGGCATGACAATGGGGCGGGTTGGGGACGGATTTCGCCATCCCCAAACCCATAAAGTTCGGGTATCCCCAAACCCATCCCAATTCTTAACAGGGATGAAAACTAAAACCCCAAATCCATATCCAACGGGGTTCGGGCATCCCCGTGGGTTACGGGTATCCCATTCCGCTCTACCTCCATATGAATTTGAGTTGCACTTTTTTTTTTTTTTTATCAAAAAAATAGTTAAAAGTAGAAAATTATATCGTTTCAACAATATTTATACATAGAAAATAAATTGATTAATACTCAACTTAAAAATATTAATGCAATCTAGAGTTTGTTTAAGAATCTCTAATATATAAATGATAAAATGTAATTCGATATAAGTGGGGCGGGTTCGGGGACGGATTCGGGGTGGGTATTAATATCTCCATTACCCGCCCCAACCCCAACTTTTAAAATCGGGGAAAACCCAAACCTGAACCCAAACCCAGTCAACTCGTGTTTTCCCCCGTCAAAATCGGGGCGGGGCGGATGGATACCCACGGGTTTGGATTATTTTGCCATGCCTACTCCCAATTACCTACTAGTTGAATTTCTTTGTCTAACCTAAACTTAGGTTTTGGACAGATTTTTTTATCCCACTTAAGATCCTTTTGTCTTAAACTAGCATTCATATTCATCAAATATTTTCTAATCCCTTCACACATGGTTAGAATAGGTTTATCCCTAGCTAATAAAATGGTAGCATTAAAAGCCTCAGGCAAATTGTTCATGAGTACATCACATTTAGGATGGAAAGAGAAAGCATGTTTACACCATAAGTTTCTTGGGTTTTTCACTAGCCACTCCCAAGTCTTTATGTTAATTGATTTCAATTCTGCCATCTTAGCCTCCCAAGCTTGGTAATATGTTGCCTTTGCAGCACCCATCATGAGGTCTCTAATACGTGTGCCTCCACCAAACTTTTTTTTGAAATTGGCATATAAATGCCTCAGACAAAGCCTGTGCTCAAGGCTTTCAAACATTTCTTCAAATACTTGCATCAATCCCTCCATATAAATCAAACAAATCATAAAAATCTAATAAGTCAAACAAATAAAAAAATCACTAATTATAATTACAATTACATAATCAACATATTCATACCTTTTGTTGGTCAGATATAAAAACCCATCTCTTCTCTTGACCTATGTCCTCCATCAGTAAAGGCAGAAACCACCTCCAAGACTCTTTTGTTTCAGTTTCACAAACACCAAAAGCTAAGGGAAAATATTGATCATTTGGGTCCCTTCCAACTGCAATTAGCAGTGTTCCTCCATATTTAGTCTTCAAATGGCATCCATCAACTCCTATAAAGGGTCTACAAGCTGTTAAAAACCATTTCTTAATGCCATCAAGGGAAAAATAAAAACTATCAAACCTTGGCACAATTGTAGATCCAATCCTGTTAACATTGATCTTACAAGTGTTTCCCTCATTAACCCTCCTCAATTCTTCAGAGTATCTCCACAACAAACTATATTGTTTTGCAGCATCACCATCAACAATTTCCTTTGCAATTTTTTTTGCCCTCCATGCCCTATTCATTGTTATCCCCACATAGTAAGTGGATTTGATCTCATGCACAATCTCACGAAGCTTCACATTATCACTAGTTGCCATCCTTTTTGCCACAGTCTTAGAAATCCATTTAGAGTTAGCAGTTTTGTTGTTTGTAACCCTAGCACACGTGTGTGGACCAGAGTATGTCTTTAGTCTAAATGTTTGTTTATTGCCTACTTTACTTGCAAGAGCCAAAAAACCACAATTGCCCTTGCAACATATCCTTACCCTTATTTTGTCATTTTTCAAATATTTGTTTGGTCTTTGGTTCATTATTGTCCAGTCTCTAATTGCAGTCTTAAACTCCTCAAGTGATGCAAACTAAAGCCTCTATTTAAATACATAATCTTTGTGTAACTCCTCCATCCTAAACTTGTCATACTTTGGTGCCTTCTCACCATCTGAAACATCAGGGTCACTACTATTAAGCTCCTCACTATCATATTTTTGTTCCATGACAATATCATCATCCACACCTGCATCTTCATTATTGTCACTCACATTGGATTTCTTTGGTGTGTTCCTATTTGCAACAGTTTTCTCCTCTCTTTTTTTTAACAACCCACATCACATATTTGTAGAGGAATAGGCTGTTCCTCTAACTCTGTACCAAAACCATCATCCAACCCAAGAGCTCTCTCATCCTCACTGTCATCAAAGTTTATACCAGCAGCTTCATCTTCACTACTATCTTCACTGTCATGTTCACCACCTCCTTCATCGTCATTTCCATCATTAACAGTTGTGTCATCAACATTTGGTTGCCTAGTTGATTGGTTAGGGGCAGGAATAGGATCAGGGATAGGGGTTGGGTTAGAGGCAGCCATGCCTTTGCAGGAATGGTCCACAAATATTTCTACTTGAGTGTTCATTTCAGATGCATACTTACCCACTTCATATGCATCATTGTCATCAACTATATTTATGTACCTATCATCAGAGTTCCTATACCACCATATCCTAAATTTGCCTTCAACATGGCAGTGCTCTTTCAATATACCCTTAATTTCAAACAAACTCCATCTGTCAGGATCAATGTCATCTTTGTCATATTCCTGACCCCATTGGTAATACAACAAACAGTCCCTAACAAATTGACCCCCATAGTGAAATTTCACTTTGAAACTCATCCCTGTCAATTAATACAAAATTTAACAGTTGTCAATCACCTATTTGTTGTTTAAACCTACCAAACAGTAATTACCAATTAAACCTAATTGTTTACTAATCCATTCATTGTCTACACATAGAAGGAATAAAATAGATGCAGTTGAATATTCAGTGTTATACAGTTATCCCACATGTATAATGGTCCCCAAATTCACGTGTGTGGACAGAAACAATGAAAGGAATCAACTAAATACACTTCATTTACTTCTCAACAACCATAAAATGACAAAGAAAAGGAATCTACTTTACCTTAAAAGAAGTGATTCGTGTCTGGTTCCCACGAAGAAATCTTGATCGTTGATGAGCTTCAACCTTTAATCCTCGCCGTCGGTTCGTCACACAAACCCTTTCTCTCACTGATTCTTTGTCGGGTCGGATTCATGAAAATGATTCAATTTCTGAATGATTTGGTGAAGGTGGTGATAACTTGGACGTTAGATCGCCGTCGTTTGGTCGTCGCTGTCGTTAGGTCACTTGAATTTCTCTCTTCTCTTTGCTGCGTTTGAATTTTGTGTTTGGATACTTTCTATTTCAAACCCTAATTGATAGGGACTAAAACCAAAGACATTTTTGTGTTTACTGTTTGAAAGTAAGTGTGATTCAGCATTCACTAATCCAACACACCTAGGCCACGTGTACCACCGTTTGCCAACTCAGCGTTTTTGGAACGGAAATGGACGACAGGGACCAAAACAAAAAAAATTAAGACATTGAGGGATTAATATAGAATAAAAAACTTACAAGGATTAAAACCAAAAATTTAGGAACATACAGGGACCGAAATGATATTTAAGTCTATTATTATTATTATTATTATTATTATTATTATTATTATTATTATTATTATTATTACATATTTGTAGTAAGTAATTAATAATTTTGAAAACAAAATCCTCCATTTGTAGGCGCTTCCTAAAAACCGGCGAGCTCGTCGTAGAGCGAAGCCATAACTGTAACTGAGGAACTCACTGGAAAACGAGAAAACACGGAGATCTAATCCTCTGTGGCAATGCCTCCCCGTAACAACGCTACGCCTCTTCCCTTAATCGTCACCCTAAACTGCATCGAAGATTGTTCCCTCGAACTCGATTCCCTCTCCGGCGTCGCCGCCGTTGAACACGTTCCTCTCAGCCGTCTCTCCGATGGCAAGATCGAATCCGCCGCTGCAGTTCTCCTTCATTCACTCGCTTATCTCCCACGCGCAGCTCAGCGCCGTCTCCGCTCTTACCACCTCATCCTTTGCCTTGGCTCTGCCGACCGTGCCGTTGACTCCTCCCTCGCCGCTGACCTCGGTCTCCGTCTCGTCCATGTAGATACCTCCCGTGCTGAGGAGATCGCCGATACTGTTATGGCGTTATTCCTTGGTCTCCTCCGCCGTACTCATCTTCTGTCTCGTCATGCGCTATCTGCCTCCGGTTGGCTTGGCTCCGTCCAGCCGCTTTGTCGCGGGATGCGGCGATGTCGCGGACTTGTCCTCGGGATCGTTGGTAGATCTGCTTCTGCTAGGGCTTTGGCTACTCGCAGTTTGGCTTTCAAAATGAGCGTTCTCTATTTCGATGTTCACTCGGTAATTTCTTAATCAATCAGTTATTTATTTTTTCTTCTATTGTTAATTGAGCTAGTTAACCAATTTTTATGTTAATAATTGGTGTTTACCTGTTTTGATTTCGTGATTAACTTGTGATTAGTTGGTATATAATCTTCATTATGTTAATGATATTCATTTTTTGCTTTGTAGTATTATTATGATGATTGCATTTGGTTTATGATCCCGGGGGATTATCTTATTATCTTTTTTGTTGAAGAAAATTGAATTGTAATTTGTTTTTTCAAAGTTCATGATTTACTTGCTAATTCTGAGAAATGGTGATTTGTTGATGTGAATGAGAATGAGAAACTCTAGAATTGTGAAATGTTATCTTTGTTTTCACACTTCCTTGTGCCTTACTATTTCTGTTGTTTTAATATTAATGTATCTACTATGTAATTGTTAAAAAGAAGCTATAGCAGCGCTATACCGCTATAGTGTAGCGGAATTTGGACAAACTGCGATTGTTCTGTATATGCTATTTAGTACATAATGTTGTGAAATAGAGGCTATAGTGGTGCTATAGCACTATTGCATAACGGAATTTGAACTACTATTTTTCGCAATCCGTAATTGACAACAGTGCACCTATAATTGAATATATGATGCTACCAATTGACCATTGTTAGAAGTCCCACATTGGCTAGAGATATGGCATAGACAACCTTTATAAATGTAGTGCAAACCTCAACTCTGAAGCTAGCTTTTGTGGTTGAATATAGGCCTCCTAAATTCTAATAACCATCAATAGGTTGATTTAGTGAAGGGGTTAATGTAGATAAGGCTGTTTTGCTGTTGTTGTCTTCCATTTCTAATTGTGTCTTTTATAATCTATTTCTTTGAACTGCATTTGTTTCTTTGGAATGCTGTAAATAATTACTCCACTCGGTCTTATGTTAATTGTCTTGTTTGGAATATTTGTTTTTCAAATTATTTATCTTTTTAGAGTACTATTAAAGTATTGGTTTCTTTTTTTCTTCTAGTAATACCCTTATTTTTTGTACCTCTACCAATTCTATATTAATTATTATACTTTTCTACCTAGCTACTTCACTTACTACTAAGAGTGTTTGGTCTACGAAGCTCATTTAATCATGGGAATTCATACATTCAATGATTTTCTTAAGAAGTCTGCATAACCTTAAACGGAAATTAATATGAGAGGTTGTAACAATTTATCATGACTTGAACCGGGGACAAGCAACAAATGAATTTCCTGAACAGATGCTGGATTCTATGATTTTGGCTAAATTTGTTTTACAATCTTGCACTCACAGGGACAAGCAAAAATGAATTTCCCTCCTGCAGCACGAAAAATGGATACTCTTAATGATTTACTTGCCGCAAGTGATCTTATATCACTCCATTGTGCTCTAACAAATGAGACAATGCAGATTATTAGTGCGGAATGTCTTCAACATGTAAAGCCTGGTATGGACTTGGTTATATTTTGGAGATTTTCCTTTGTTCTGTTAGATATTGTGGTTTGAATTCACTTCATGCATTTATTGTTTTAATTTGTTTCTTAACAGGTGCTTTTCTTGTAAATACTGGTAGCAGTCAGCTTTTGGATGATTGTGCTTTAAAGCAGCTTTTGATTGATGGAACCATAGCTGGATGTGCTTTGGATGGTGCAGAAGGGCCGCAATGGATGGAAGCATGGGTAATGTAAATTTAGGTTTTGTATATGCAGGCGTTCACACAACATTATATGAACAAACTTTGCACTATTTTTCCTAAAATTCCTTTCCTAATAGAGCAGAATGTTTCAGAGCACGTTCAACATCCATCAAAAGAACAAAACTATTCTCTAGGATCACTAATTAGCAACTTGATCGTTTATATTTTCACTGCGGCACCTTGTCATTGGCAGGTTACAGTGTTGGTTTAAGCACACTGAACAATAACAAATGTCACCCTCCCACCATGAAAAAATTAGAAGAAAAAAATTATTATTTAAATCAATAATGATGGTGGTCTAGGACAGATGTTGCTGGTACACCAAAAACAAGACCTTGTACAAATTGATTTTGGAATGGAAAATGATGATCAGGATGGAAGTTTGTTTCTTTAAAAAGTTATATGAACTTTCATGTCATTGTCACAATTAAATTTGTATTTACCTATTCAGTATGAATGGTAATCCAGTAACCCTAACCATTCATTAGCCAGTTGGGTTTTTTGTATGAAAATTTCTTCTTTAAATATAAATAGCATTACTATATATGGAGTTTAATAATTCTTCTTTAAAGCAAGGATGGAGTACTAACATTTGGTTGGTCCAAGTGATAAGGGACTTTGACAGAAGTGGCCATTGGTTTGAACCCAGTTTTCTCAAAAGTTTAAAAGCTCTAAAAGAATATTGTATCATCGAAGGACTTTTTAAGCTTAAAACATATAAGCCCTTAATAAAAATAATGATATTAACATACTTTACTGTATTTCTTTTTCAGGTTAAGGAGATGCCTAATGTGTTGATACTTCCACGAAGTGCCGATTACAGTGAAGAGGTTTGGATGGAGATAAGGGAGAAAGCTATATCTATATTGCAAACATTCTTCATTGATGGAGTTATTCCAAAGAACGCCTTGTCTGATGCAGAAGAAGAGAGTGAGGTGGATAATGAAAATGAACAATCTGATCAACAATACAAAGAAAATGCTCTACAGATTATTGTTAGAGAGCAATTAGATGATGCTTACTCAAATCCTGAAAGCTCCCAAAAGAAAGTAGGTGAAGTCAAAGAGTCTTCATCCCAACATCAAGTTTCAAGTTTGACTCTGAGTACATCTGCTCGTTCTGAAGGAAGGCGCAGCAGATCAAGTAAAAAGGCCAAAAAGAGGCACATCCGTCAAAAGTCTCAACAAAAATCAGATCCTTCTGCACTGGAGAAAGAAGGCACATCTCATAGAGATGATACCGCAATGAGTGGCACTGATCAAGCTTTGAGCTCCAGCTCTGAAGACTCAAGAAGTAGAAAAACTCCGGTAGAATCATTACAAGAACCTATTGGCACTCAAGCTCTAAAATCAAGCGCAAGGCTCAGTGAAAAATGTACTGAACTTTTGAAAGATGGATGTATTATAGCTCTGCATGCAACAGACCGTGCTGCGCTTTATGTCTCAAGGCAAAGAGTTAAAGGCGGAGGTTGGATCCTAGATTCCATGTCAGATGTGTCAAAAAGAGATCCTGCTGCACAGTTCCTTATCATCTTCAGAAATAAGGTTTGTTTGAAGGCTCTTTACACTAATCCAAGGAGCTTTTGTCCAGCATATATTTCATCAAGTATTGTAGAATTGTAAAAGGTGTCTTGATTTTCAACTAAACTTTTAATGCATTTGCTTCAGGACACAATTGGCTTGCGATCTATTGCTGCTGGTGGAAAATTATTACAGGTAATTGCATTATAATGCTTGGAGTTTCTGAATTTAATCATAGATTCCCCTTGGGGGTTTAACTATGTTGTATGCCGATTCTTTTATATATATTCTGCCGTGTTTGAGTAATATATTTTAGATGAAAGCTAAGATTTGGATACAACACTCCCTCTAATCACATTGCTAATACAGTTGATGCCTTCAATAAACATCTTTTGCAGATCAATAGAAGAATGGAGTTTGTATTTGCTAGTCACAGTTTTGATGTATGGGAGAATTGGACATTGGAAGGTTCCATAGATGAATGGAGACTGGTGAACTGTAGAAATCCGTCGGTAAGTTATATTTGTTATCCTTATAAATTTATAATTCTGTTATGACCCATATTTGATACGTACAGGGATGAGATTCAAATGATTTCCCTTTGACTATTTTGCTTGTTGCATATATGATATCGTGTCTTTCCCAAGTGACATTTGCGTGTTAGTTTTTTGACAATCTAAGGTTTTCCTATGAACAAGTCATGCCATGAACCTGAACATTACACTATACCAACCTTAAATTGGGATTGGTTTTTTCATTATTGTTTCTATGTTTTTAGATAGCTATGATTTATAAGTTGAGAATTTAGTTTATAAATGTTCTGCAAACTGATTAGTTTATATGCGTTTCGTCCTTGTACAAAAACTAGGCTGTTTTGGATCATGTATACATTGAGATATTGGCAGCTTCAGACGAAGATGGAATCACACGTTGGCTTTAAAACTTCTTCTAACATGACAGAATTTGTTGTCCGAAGTCTTTGTAGTGATTTTGGGTTTGTATTATACTAAAAAAGGACGAGCTTAGTGTCACCTTGATCATTCAAATGTTTGTTTGTAAAAGATTGGAATGTAATTGTAGTGTAGAGCATAACATTATTTCTTGTGCTTCTTTTTCTTTTATTAAAAAAAAAAATTATTTGTTGTGGACTGTCTTTTATTAAAAAAAATCATTTGTTGTGAACTTTGATGAGATTTTTGTTGAAGAGATTTTGTTGGAGTGATAATGAAATTGATCTTTACAATTTATTTTTCCATGTTCTATGACCTCGAATTTTTTAATCCCTCGGTTTTAAAATGAGCATCGTTTGAGGATTCTATTCACAAATTAAAAAAATGTAATAATATTTAAAAAACATGATAATTTTTTAAAGGGTCATGTTAACTTGTGTCCTAAAGGCACATGATAAGCTACCTAAAAATATAAATGTAGTATTTAATGATACAAAAAATTTAATGCTTAGATAATTAAATAATATACATAACATTCTCCTTTTTTAAACTAATCTTATTTACTATTGATGCAAGGCGTAGGTCTTCCACCATGGGCAAGTCATATAAATCGTTAGATGAGAGATGTTACCATGTACCTTCTGTACCTTACACTTTTTTTTTTCTTTCTCTCACTTTCCTCCCATCTTCTCTATCACCAGCTCTACAATCTCTACGCCATGTTTTTTGCTTCCCCTCTAAATCAAAATTTTCATCTCTTTAATACTAATAAAACACAACACTTCATTCTAAAATCAAAGCCACAAATTAATACTACATAAACATTAATTAATTAATAATAATTAAAAAACCCAAAATAGCCATTCCCTTCTCCTATAATAATGAAGCTTTCTCCATGTTTATCAAATTTTATTGTTTTAAAGATTTTTTTAGAAAAACTAAAGGTTTATTATTTATTAACATAAAAATTTGTTAGAATCTAAAATAACTGGATCCTATTGTTTGAAGGTTTTAAAAATTCAGATTTAATCCAAATAAACCAAACAAATTGTTTGAGGGTTTTCATTTTTCTTGCTAATTTGAATGAAATTAATAGAAGAGTAAATTGATAGATTTGTGTATAATAATTAGTTTGAAAAAATTAGGACGATCTAGTTGTAAGGAAGAAGAAATGAATGAGAGTCACAATGAAAACACAGCAACGAGATAGAGGAAGAAAGAGAAATATATAAAATACAGGTGGTGCATGATAATATTTCTCATCCAACGGTTTATATGACTTGTCCATGATGGAAGACCTACCTTACTCTCCCATCCTAGAATCCGCCTTGATGCAATGTTATGGAAGTAAGTGTACACTCAAATAGTTGAAGGATGCAATTAGAAATAAAATAAGGAAAATGAGTGCACTAGTTAAACATATTAATATAAAAATATTTTTTTGGAATTTGTGCATTTAATACAAAAAGTTATTTTTTTAGCATTAACTTTATCTTTTTATTTCATTTTTGAGTATGGTTAACTAGTGTACCGAGTGCATTATTTAACAGGACCCATAAAATAATAATTCAGTCTTGAAAAGTGTAAATGACATTCATTTTGAAACACTACGTTCTAGGGATTTGATTTTATAAGTTATGCAAACATCTAAAAATATTTATATTAATTTATAGATTCTTACTGGTAAAAATTATATTTTTAAAAGTTATTTCTTCATAAATTATCTTGACAAATATATAATAGTACACAAAAATGTGTATTTGGCTATTTGCAAAAATTATTTTGTATAAACTCAAAAATAAATCAATCCAAATGAGCTTTAAGTCATAAAATGAATATATAATGAAGTGACATAATCGAATAAAAATATGAGTTTTTAACAATCAATTTTCTCTTACTCAATCTAATTGAATACTAAATAATTTGGCTAATCACCTACATAATAACCTAACAATTATCTTGATTAAAAAAATACCCTAACATTATCTTCTTAATCATCATAATTATAATATTCTTAGTCTCTCCTAATTCTACTCCTCTCCTAATTATACATTCAGGCAACATGTACATTGGTAATGCTATCCCCACTCCCACCACTAGATTTCCCTGCAGACATAGAATTAAAAGCTAACAATGAAGTTGATGATGACGAATGACTGCTACTTTCCGATGAATGATCATCCGATGGAGCCAAAGATTGCAGCTTCAATGACAATGGAAAAGTGTCGGTGAATGAAGAACATCCATTGTCATTCAAGTCGATCCAATGAGAAAGAGGCAACACCGACAATGCTGCTGGACCAAGACTGATCGGTAAACGGCTGTCAGGGATGCAACCATTGTGTGTGGATGGATATGCGGTGGGTGTTGGCGGAGGTAGGGGCGCCGGCTGCAACACAGTTTCTTGGTGAATTTGTTCATCTTTCATAATAGTTGAAGACTCTACGACCTAAAATAAATAATTGAAATAAAAATTGAATCAATTTTTTCCTCTTTGAGTTCAAATTATATCTATGCTTTTTTTTTTAAAAAAAATTTATCTTAAATTCACATTAATGATAATTTTATTAATTATATATAAAGAAACAGAGAAGAAAATATATAGTAGAAAAATAATAAAATTCTTATTTTTATGATATAGAGAATAATTATTACTTTCCTCCTCAAACTATTTATAAATCCATCTTCCATTAACACTTTTTTTTTTTTACAAAATTAACACTTCATTTAGTGTTTTAAATATGTTACAAAATATTTGAAATTTTTGTAATCCAGTATTAATTAAAAAAAAAGGGTTTTTATACTTTTAGAAAGATCAAATCATTCATCAATCATATATATAATTTTCAGAATAATTATGAATAAAATCAATTATATTTAATGATATTGTGATTTGGATCAATGAAGCACCGACTCTGACACAGACATCGCAACACAACAGAGACACTTTGATACCGCTAATGTAAGAAAGATACGACATTGACATCGCAACATGTTTATAAAAAATTTATATTGAGAATCAAAATACATACATATGCATCTAAATTGAACAAATATTTCATTAAAAAACGTTTTAAGAGAATATATGATAGTAAATTTGACTTTTATTCATTCATCTACTATCAAAAAATTAAAATAATGTAATCAAAATGTAATCTCTTTAATCCCTTATTGATCAATATTATTATTTTGACACATCTTTAATCATCGTAAACATGTCTAAGGAGAATTGAAGCAAAGAAAAAAATAAATAAATTTGGGACACTTGCAAATTTATTAGAAATTACTATTTCAATGGTAAGAAAAATGATCATTGTTAGAAATTAAGATAAAATAAGTAAAAAAATTACCGTTTCGATGGTAAGATCAAAGACACTGGGTTTCTCGCGGCGGCGATTCTGATTAGGACGGTGGAGGAAATGCTTCTGAGCATGACTTGCAACCTGAATCGGTGTGCGAGTTTTGACAAATTTTCTAGAAATTCCTTTGCAGTCACCCTTACCAAGTTTTTGCAACCCTAACAAGAACAACTTTTGTTCTTCTTCCGTCCAAGGAACACCTTCATTAACCAAAACAAAAACAAAAAAATATTCATAAATTGTATTAAAATAAAACAAGAATCAGCTAGAGAAAATCTAATTTTAATTATTGAGTGAAACAATTTGTACTTAACTTTGAAGTATTTTTCAGCAAAACAATACTAGAACAGAAAGGTTAACACAAAATAAATAGACTATTAATTTATTAATGACCTCGTTTGCATTTGCGGGATCGGTCAGGGGCATGAATGACATTGTTGGAGACATAATTGGCATCAACGGAGGTGGAAACTTGAGGTGAAGGTTGTTGGTATTCACAGAGTTGGTTGTTGTTGGTGGTTATGTCGTTATTAGTTCTTCCGGGGAGTCGAACACCAAAAATGATGATGCTGTGTTCTTCTTGTTCTCCTCGATGATTGCATGTTTCAGACATTTGTTCACTCTCTAATAATAAAATAATAATACACACTGAATCCTTGTAAGTTTTTTTTTTTTTTTAAGCAACTGAATCCTTGTAAGTTGTAAGGAACATAATGACTATGTATATTTATATGTGCAGCAAGTAAAAGATATGGGATTGAGGATTTTGTTAAAAAATATCCTATATTTTTAAAATTAATATACCAAAGAGAGAGAAAGATTTTTTGATAAATAGAGAGAAAGATTATTTGGGTGATTGACGGATTATTAAATTTTAAAAGAAAATAACTTAGCAGATTGGATTTTTTTATACAAAAGATTGAATTTGCTTTTTTTTTTTTTTGTTGTTTTTGGTACATTGGAATTTTTTTTATAAAAAAATTCAGTACATATTTTATTTGAATATACAGCTGAGATAAATAATTCTAATGAATTTATAAATAGTGTTTATTAATTTTTGAACCTATCAAAATTATCTATTTATGAACCTATAAATATTCAAATAAAATGTGTATCTAAGTGTTCACTTTTTATTTTGGGTTCAGGTAATCATCTGAGTTGATGTATATGTCACTTGTATAGCTTTCTTTGCTTAATCCAATATAATGCCAAAATTGGAGTGCATTCAGATTTTTCCTATGCTACCATGTCTAAATTATGTGGACTAAGAATTCATTACAAAACCAGATGGCAATTCTGTTAATGAAATAAGAAAACCAGTCAAATGGAGGACGAGCTACGAAAAATCTTGATTTGAAAGAAATTAAGCATAGTAATAAGTATTTAGGAAATATCGACATGGCCAAAGTCGAGTTTTTTATACTGTATCAATTTTCAGAAACTAATAGGATGCATTATGGTTGTAACTTGCAATGCAAGGGAACTTTTTCTTCATCCAAAGAAATTTTTCTTATTTTATTTCTGTAAATATTATACAATTTGATGCAAAATAATAATAATTTATATGAATGCTCAGTAGATCAGAATACAATTAAAAAAACACAACCATATTGATGAAGGCAAAGAACCATACATTCTGTTTCCTAAGCCTTTCATTTTCCTCTTCCAAACATGAAACTTTAAGTTCCAACTCTTGTGTGTAAGCCTGTCCATTCCATTGGCAAATATTTTACCTTGTATCAAACAAAAAAAAAAAGACTTCATAGATAAAACACCACGAGTATAACCTGTCTTCTTGCTCGTGATCGGGCAGCAGATTCCCTATTTTTAATCATCCTCTTTCTCTACGATTATACCAGAGGCAACTATTAGTGTTTGTGAATCTGATAATGTACCTGTTGAAGGTGTGAGATTTTAGATGAAAGGGTGAGAAAGATAGATTATTATTGATAATAACTGGATACTAACTTCATAGTAGCTTGATACAAAAGACTAATAAATATTAATCGTAGTTATAAGGATACATAAACTCAAACCTACGTATGTAGTGAAATATAGCAACAAAAAATAATAATAAGATATACGAAAGTTAATCGTAGCAGATAGTCTAAGATACGCTAATATTGAAAGCTAATCCTAAGAGATACGCTGATAAACCAAGATACTCTAGCATAATAACAAGAAATTATGAGAAATTATTTCTTTTTTCTATCAGTACCCATTAAAGAAGACGGTGAGATTGCTGCATCCAAAAGCTGCCCTGCAAACTGAAAAGGCTGTTGAATGGCATGGACAGCCACAAATCCCGGATATATTTTTCATGTTGATGTTGTTGCTGCTTCTGCACTGAAGGAAGCTGAAATTGCATCCATTGATGACCGTGTTGTGAAACATTTTTCGAGAATCCTCATTCGAATCAACCCTTATTATGAAAAGATTCACCGACAACTCCAGCTTTCACCAAGAAATCCTCCAAAGTCATCTCACCAAGTGTTTGTTGTCTGTCACGCGCCTTGGATCCCTATCAACACTCCTCTTGTTCTTTACTTGCGTATCTCATCAGCAGTTTTCTTTCTAAGATCTCCAGATAATGTTAAACTTCCCTGTCGATTCATCTCGCCAAGTTGATTATGCTGCATGTTAGTACTAGCAACATCATTACCGAAATCAGAAACTTCACCGGCTTCAACACTCCACACACTCTTAAGCAACTCATCAAAATTCATACTTCCAAGACGGTTTTGTACTTCATCAAGGGTTAGATTATACAAAGATCCTGATCTAGATAAAAGTGTAGCCCTTAACTCTTGAACTGTTCCACCTCGAGAACCCATTATTTTCTCTAAGTTTCAACATAAACCTATATCTCTATATAACTATATTTGATTATCTTCCATTTCTAAAGATGATTCTTACCCAAAATCCAACTCAATCTATATTTTGCAGCTAGCAACAAGATGAACTGAAATACCAAAAATGAAGTTTCTAAGAAGTAATTTTTGTATCTATAGGTATAAACTTTGAACCAAAAACAAAAAGGGTTGGAACAGAACATACCTGGAAAATGAAATCAATGTCAAACACAACAAATTTGTTTGCAGTTTTGAAAGTTTAGTAACAGAGACACTTTCACAAACACATGGCATGCAATTTTGAAAAGGGATTTTAAAGGGTAGTTGCAAATTGGTCCCAAAAGATAGAAAAGTGCTACAGATAGTTTGAATAAATGTTCCTTTCAGTTGTATTTAGAAATTGTGAAAATCATGTTTTAGAAAACTATTAAGCAGTGTGTGAAAATCATGTTTTAGAAAATCATGTATCGAATTGAAATAGTGTTATAAACAATTTGAAAATTAAATTTGACCTGAGAACCAGTGTGGGATATATATAATGATTCAAAGTCATAAAAATCTCAATAATTAAAGTACAATTTTAGAAAACTATTAAGTTTAACGTAAAATAACAGGGGATATATATACATTATATACGAATAAAATGTGAAATACTCCCTGCAATTTTAAAGTTCATCAATTACCCATGCAATTTCGAAATAGACAAATACCCTCTGCAATTATAAAATATCAATCAAATACCCCTCCTCCGTAACAATAAATTCTCGTTGATTGAACTCGAGCCGAGAGATTTCAATTTTCCGAGCTGCATTACGTAAAGAAGTCATCATTTCGTTGATCACAGTTAAATGTTTCTATTAACCAGCACAGAAGGTATATATTTCAATTTTTCGAGCTGCAGATTACGTAAAGAAGCCATCATTTCGTTGATCGAACTCGAGCCGAGAGATTTACTCAGCGACTGAACCATCGGAGACATCGACGGGGATGGTGACTCCAGAGGAATGGTCGAAACAGGAGAAGACATGAACGATAAGAGTAACGCCATTTGGAGAGGATATTTGATTGACATTTTACAATTATGCCTATTCCGAAATTGCAAGGGCATATTTGACGAATTTTGAAATTGCAATATTTGACATTTCACTTCATTATATACATTCACCTCAATTTCAAGCTTGTTTAACACTCCCATATAAAGAGTAAGCCTAGAAATTGAGGACTAGGTTAAAAATGACAAGAAAATCCTATTCTCAGCCTTTAAAACCATACATATATTCTCATAGCATATGGCGTTGTGGAGACCAAATGATCTTGAGAAACTACATTTTCGCTCTTCAAATATAATGCATGTTCTAGAGTAAAAGGAACGAGAGTTCAAAACTGATAATCGACTTAACTGAATATTTTTATGTTGATCTATTATTGTCCAATGACCAAGACCAAAATACAGTTTTCCTTCTCAAATCATAAACATCATTTATAACTTTTATTTAACTTAATTAGAATAATATAAGGAATAAGAGAATAATGGCAAAATAGCATGTCTATATAAGAAACCATAAATATAATCTTAGATTATCTAAGAGAACATTCTAAAAGTAATCATACAATACAATAAGAAAAATTAAATCATAAAACCAAGAATAAGATGGAAAAGAGTTACTAAACAGTAACCTACCTCAAAGATGAAGGTTTCGGAAGAAAAATGAGCATATACACATCATGTTCACGATCGTCAAAATGAAGAGGGACTTACTTTCACAAAATCCAAACTAAACTTTCAACATAACCCCTAGCAAAGTCCCAACATATCTTGGTACTTGTTCGCTTTACTATATTATCTCTCCAATTATAGAGAATTGCATGGGATTCTTTGGTGCTATTTAATATCAATGTATCACCATCCTCTGAAAGAAACAATGGCAACAATTGAAGATCAAACTTCAGCGTATCACTACTAAAATCATAATCTAATTGAAGATTCTGAAAACTAATTTTCAAAAATTGAGTCCAAGACTCTTCAACCCCAAATTCCATCATCTGCCATATAACAATGACAATAAGAAAAAAACATAGGTAGCCACCTAACACGCCTATAGCTGGTATTCCTGGTGGCACCTCATCAAACCCATGAGGAAGCTTGTACTGATTGTATGTCTCGGTTCCCAAATCAAGCGAAACAATAACCAACTTCTCAATAGTAATATCCTTAAAATAATAGTGAATAGCTGGCCAATTAAGAGTGCCACAGCCACTCAAATACACACCTTCATAAATGTAAGAGTAGCGATCGGTATAAGCCAAATGAAGAGGAAGAACCGGGAAACTTTCAATATCTCTCCAAACATTATCACCCAAACTTAGTCGAACTCTCACATTACTTCTTAGTTCATAACTATTGTATCGGGACGCCACCATCTTATAAGTTCCAGAATTGTCACAACCAAACTTGAAGTTGAAAATGCCATCAGACTTAAAAGTTTTGTTTTGATATCTGCTAAACTCGCAAAAATGCCTGAATTTCAGAGATAATGTCCTGGTGGCCGGGTTCCACAAAAGGAGCCAGTACTCGGCAAAAAGACGGGTAAAAGAAAAACCGAACAAACAGATCAAACCGTTGCAGGAACCAACAACATCAGAGCATTCTTTATCGTTCAAAGAATAGTAAGGATCGATGCAAAGGGTGAAAGATGGATTCTCAATTAAGCGGGATATGGAGTGTGGAACGACACTTCCTAAAACAGTTTGAATGCGATCCATGGTTAGTATGAATTGTAGATTTCGTGTTTGTGATTTATTTAGATGCAATTTCACAAAAGGGAAGAAAAAAATTATTACGATATGTGATTTTGAGGGAAAAAAATTGACCAATAGTAGAAACAACACTTAAGATTATTGTAGGCAAGAGACAAATTATTTATTAACAATAAAATAAGTTGTTAGTTTTTTTGTGCATTAAATTACTTAATATTGCGAAGTTCAATAACATTTGATAAAAAATACTATTTAATGGCATTGACATTGCTCTGTCGGTTCTAACAATGAGGCTATTTCCATATGAACAACGTACATTGTAGTGCATAGTTCATAGAATTTGGATTAAGCTTATAAAACCGATTTGTAAAATAGAGAAATTAAACCCAAAAACAAAGATTGTGTAATGACAAATGTGTCAAAGTTTCAATTTTGACAGTAAGGATACACATCAACACTAGTAATTAAAATAGCTAAAAACATGCTAACAGTAAAAAAAATTCAGAAGCCAATGGAAAAATTGCAAACCAAAATCTTAATCCTAAAAATCAAACTAATATCTATCAGACATGACCAATGAGAAAATAACCCTAGTGAGATAAGAGAATTCTTGAATCTGTTGAACCAAACTTTTGATATGAGTGAGAACAGCATCCCCAATTGGAACTTGCTATTTGGACAATAAAACATATTGCATCTTGCATAACTCTTTTGCCTTTTCCTTTCCTGTCAAATTACCAAGATACATTTACCACCAAATAGTTGCAGTAATAAATCATTAACCAAGACCATGCATTGAATATATTATGAAACTCCTAGTCCTAACTAACCACCAAGAATGTATAAGTTCAGTTCAACCAGACATAACAAGCATGTCCATCTGTCGAAGTATATTGATGTGTCTAACTTCATTCAATTACAAGTATTGTTTTATTTATACTTTTGTTTTGTTTAAAATATTTAGATGCCAAACCAAATAATGAACATTCAAGAGAGATTGAATTTCCTTTTAGCAGAATCATCTTCTAGTTGATTGATAATAATATGAAAATAGTAACAAATTCATTAAAATCAATAGCCAATAAATAGGCATTCAAAAATACAATTAAACAATCATAAAAAAAGAATAATTACACAATCAATTATAATGAAAACACAACATATACAAATGAGCATAAATTCAAAATGAAACAAGTAAAACATGGAAGATGAACTTACTTTCAAGAAGTTGAAACTAGGCTTTCAACAAAATCCATGGCCATATACCAACAAGTTCTATTACTATTAATAGTACTACTACTACTACTATTAATAAGTCTACCTGCAGTAAATTTTGTTCGCTCTACTCTATTATCACTCAAATTATAGATAATTGCATTTGAATCTTTAATGCACGAAAGCATCAGTGTATCACCATTCTCAGAAAGAAGCAACGGCACCAATTCAAAATAATACATCATCCTAGACAACCTAAAGTTATACTCTACTTGAAGATTCTGGAAACTAATTTTAAAAAATTGAGTCCAAGAATCTTCAACCCCAAATTTCTTCATTTGCCATATAACAAAATCAGTTTCTTTGTAAGAATAAGAAAAACAAAGGCAGCCCCCTAACACACTAACAGTTGGCTCTCCCGACAGAACTCCGTTAACACCACAAGGCAGCCTATACTGATTATATGTCTCCGTCCCCAAATCAAGTGAAACAATAACAAATTGCCCAACTGTAATATCCTTATAATTATAATTATACTGATTGATATTGCGAATAGCCAACCAGTTAAGGCTACCACTCAAATATACACCACCAATAGCACCATGTTCATGATGTTCTAAATGAAGACTAATGGGAACAGCAGGTAAACCTTCAATATCTCTCCAAATATTATCACCGAAACTGAGAATTCTCACATTGCTTTCTTGTTCTTCTCGACTGTAACGGAATGCCACCACCTTATATTGGCCGGTTGAATTGTCATAACCAAACTTGAAGTGGAAAACATGAAAATCAAAAAAATAGCCAAATTTTGGAGATATTGTCCTGGTGGCCGGGTTCCACAAACGGAGCCAGATCTCTTTGTTATACCGATCGATGTAAGAATAATCAGACAAACAGATCAATCCATTGCAGGTGCCAACTATACGTGAACATTCTTTGTCTTTCAAAGAATAGTAAGGATCGATGGAAAGGGTGAAGGACGGGTTCTCAATTAAATCAGATATGGGGTATGGAACGACCCTGTAATATATTTGAGGTTTACACCCCGGGGTACCGTGTACGTGGTGCGTGGTTAGTGTAAAGAGTGGATTTCTTGTTGATGATCTCTTGAGGTGCAATTTCACAAAAGTTGGATCGGAAATTAGAGTTTTCCAAGACTTGCAAACAGACCTGAATCGTACAAGAGATTTAACCGGAAGAAACGAAAGTATATCTGGGATGAGATCATGAGGGAGTACCACCAGAGTTATAGACTTCTTTGCCAAGTGCATATTTGTAATTTTAAGAATGAATGCGGCACGAATCTCTCTTGTTTGATTGATACCTACTTACGCATTGAAATCGCTAGGCACTGCTATTTTATAACCAAATCTTTCTCTCTAATGTTTACATATGGGCGATGTGGGACTCCTTGAAAACAAACCAGGGCAGTTTTGCTCTGCTTATTTTCTAGAAGTTCTGTTAATATTAGATTTGGGAATGAGACTAGTTTATTATTATTATTATTATTATTATTATTATTATTATTATTATTATTATTATTATTATTATTATTATTATTATTATTAAGTTATCGTAATTATGTGAGATTCTATTGTTTTGGATTCATTGTTTAATAAAGACTACTCTTTGTCCCAAAAGTGTAGCTCAAATCGTAGCTACCAGAGATATTGGAGTGGTCAGAGTTTGAACTGCTAATAATATTTGTATCGAGAATTTTAGATGATAGATAATGTGGTGGTGAGTCCTTTGTGAAAATCAATGTTTTAAATTGCGGTTGTGATCGCCGATGCGGTTGTGAGGGTTACGATTGCGGCCATTGTGGTCGTTAAGATGCAATTACGGCCGTTGCGGCGTGAAATAATTTTTTATCCGCACAAACACACATTTGTTTACACTAACATGGTATCAAAATGAATCTCATTTATCTAACTAGTAAATATAAAAATAAGCTAATATGAATATCTATATAAAAATAAATTATGTGTCAAAAAAAAAAAAATTATAAAAGAAGGTAAGTTTTCTGAAATTTTACGGCAAAATTCTCTAAAAAGTTATTTTTTCTTCTCTTTTCTAAAATGGATTTGAGATTCTCTATTTTTTTAACTCTTTTTCTGTTGCGGTGTTTGCGGCGTTGGGTGTGATTTACGATCACACTGCAATTGCGGTCTGAAACTTTGAAACATTTATGGATTGTCATTCGAAAGTGATTTTGTTTGATATCATTCAACACTATTTATTCAGTGCCCGAAAGGTTGACGAGTATAATTAAATTGTATTTGAATAATATCATATTGATGACATATGTGATTTGTGCATGGCCTATAATGTGTAATCTGCTGTTTCATTTCATATTCTAACAAAGCAAAATTGTTTGGTTTATATGATTTTTAGGAATGTGAAACACCATTCTTGCTTAAATGTAGTATAGCATGCATACAAGAACCTGTTAGTATTCTTCCAAATCAGAAATGGAAGTAATCAAACCAGCACACATATGTACAATAATTGTATCTCATTCATTGTCAGCGGATTGTGCCACATTTTCATGTGAATATTGTGTGATGCACCAACAGAGCTTAATAATTGAATAGATCAATGATAAAAAATCTGCAATAAAATGGTTTATAGAATAGTTTAGGAATTGGATAACATAGTCATAGAATAGATTATGTACCCAGAACCAAAAGACGGGGAAAACAAAATACAAAATAAAAGTTCACTTGCACGGAAAGAGTTCTTGCACTGTTTGTGTACATCAGAGTTTAGCTTCCTTCTGATACGAGTGACAGCGGCATCCCCATCAGCTCTCTGTAGTCCCATTATGCCTTTGGAATGGTGAATACAAATACCATATAACTCATGTCAGCTTCTTTTTGCATAATAACTTTCGCCCGGCCTTTTCCTTTCCTGTCAAATTACCAAGACCAGCCATTGGAGTAATTATAACCAAGAGCAACCATTGGATATACCACGAAATTCCTAACTTACACTACGAATAGCTTAAATGTCGGACTTGTCATTCTTAAGACTAGCAAACACTACTAGAAAGTAAGTCTAGTGAACTTAAAATTTTAATCATAGCATTCAAGTAGCAGGTCCTAAATTTCAAGGAATCATGGCTAAACTTGGTAGTTAAAATCCAACTGACTTTATAAATATTTTAGTAAGGAAACTTTTCTATTCAAAACCATCAGATTTCAAGAGATTTTGATACATAACAGCATCCAGAATTCATGTGCAGATAAGATCATAAACAACGCAATGAGAATACTCATCTCCTTCAAGTAAATCCGACATCATAAATCAAACTAACTCAAACCAACAAAACATTATCTACTAATTTAACATTTAATTCTCCTCAAGTATTACAATTTCATCGACATTTTAGAAACTAATTCCGCAAAATAGTATACTTAATTATATAATCATGCATAATCTCATGAAATTTTGTATATCCTAGTCATACAAACAGAATGAATAATTCACCAAACATAGTTGGACACCAAATGAACTCAAATTCTTACTTGCTATGTTACTTCAACACTGATAAGTACAGTCTATTTGTGCAACCTATATATGACCTGAGATAGTCATAAGAACGAATCAGCCGAATCTTCAAAGTGCAAATATATTGTGCCTATCAACAATGTTAAAGAAAATATCTTAAATTCTAACAATTAAAATAGGATGCATCAGATGATGATAGTAAAACAAGGAGATTGTCAAGTCGTTAATACACAGTCATTCAAAGCAACATATAAAAATGAAAATAAAGCCAAACAAGTAAACAATGGAAGAGGAACTTACTTTCAAAGAATTGAGACTAAGCTTTCAACGTAAACCTTGACCGAGCACCAGCATATAGAATTCGTAGTTCTATTATCGGTAATAGTACTACTTGCAGTCATTTTTATTTCCTTTACTCTATTATCTCTCCAATTATAGAGAATTGGATTGGATTCTTTTGTCCACTTAAGTATCAGTGTATCATCATCCTCCGAAAGAAGCAATGGCAGCAATTGATAATGATACTCAGTATCACTAAAGTCATAATCTATTTGAAGATTTTGGTAACTAATTTTAAAAAATTGAGTCCAAGACTCTTCAACACCAAATTTCTGCATCCTCCATATAACAAAATCAGTTTCAGTGTCCCTGTAATAATAAGAAAAACAAAGTAAACCCCCCAACACACCAACTGTTGGTTCAGCAGGTGGCACTCGATCAAAACCATGAGGCAGCGAGTATTGATTGTATGTCTCCATCTCCAAATCAAGCGAAACAATAACAAACTGCTGAACTGTAATATCCTTAAAATTATAGTGAAATTCATTGTGAATAGCCAACCAATTAAGAGTGCCACTAAGATACACGCCAACATTAAGATAATGTTCAGGATTGTCCAAATGAAGAGGAATAACAGGAAAACATTCATTCAATATCTCTCCAAACATTATCTTTCCAACTGAGAATTCTCACATTTCTTCGCTGTTGATGTGGATTGTAACGAGACGCCACCACCTTATAAGTGCCGGTGGAGTTATCATAACCAAAGGTGAATTTGTAATAGCCATGAAACATGAAAGGGTCGTCTCGATGGTTGCCAACATCACGAATATACCCAAATTTTTTAGATATTGTCTTGGTGGTTGGGTTCCATAAACGGAGCCAGTACTCTATATACGCATCGGTGGAAGAAATGTCATTCAAAAGAATCAATCCATTGCACGTACCAACTATACCAAAACATTCTTTGTCGCTTAAACTATAGTATGGATCGACAAAAAGGGTGAACGAAGGGTTCTCAATTAAACGGCACAGCGAGTAGGGAACAACACTGAAATCAAACTCAAGTCCACCGTCACTGCCATCAAGGGAATTACCAGGGATATCTGTGGCGTGAAACGTGACTAGTGTGAAGTGTTGATTTCGTGTTGACCTATTGAGGTGTAATTTCACGAAGGCGGGATCAAGAATGAGAGTGTTCCAAGACATACTCACACACCTGAATCGAAGAAGACATTTCACAGGAAGGAAGGAAAGTACCTCAGTGACGAGATCGTCGGGGAGGATCATCGGTGTTGGAGTCATATATAGACGTGGCTGATTGAATATTCATGTAAATGGCTGATTAGACATTTCACATAATCTGCCGGACTGAGTCCTTAACCAATTGAAATGTAAACATCAAATGCCCAATCAGTGTTGCACGTGATAGAGTGGTGCAGATGAGTGTTGCACGTGATAGAGTGGTGCAGAATGCAGATATATTAGTAACAATCGCAATCATTGTGCAAATATGTATCCCTCATAATGGTGTCTCCAACATTCCAAATGCAACAAAAATTATTAGAGAAAATTTAGTAAATCAAGTTCACCACAATAATTTATCATTAATGGCTATTCATGACAATAATTTATTATGACAGCATTTCTAGCATTGGCACTGTTCTTTCGTAAAATTTATGGTATTTAACTCTGAAAACATATATCGCCGGCGCAAGGCAAGCAATTTGGGGTTTTGGGCTCAACCATATTATTGTGAAATTGTCAACGAGGCTCAACCATATTTTGACCTCTTAAGCTTGTGTTTGAGGAGAGTGTATCTCGCCTCTCAATATTATTGCGACATATTATTTTCGCAGTATTTTCCAAAGAGTTGCACATTGAAGAGCGCCATTCATTAGTTACGGTTGATAGGCGATTTTGCACCACTCAGACCAGTTGGTCTATGTCAATTAGGTAATTATTACCACATGGTGGTGAGTGTTGTAAAATTTGGAACTACTCATAAAAAAAAAATAATATATAAATATAAGCAATCAAATTTATATTGATGAGAATAAAATAAATTAGAGAGTATAGAACTTATCTCTTGTGCATGTAGCAATTCATGTCGACGCTACCATGCAGTAAACAATAATCTATACACAAATAAGGATGACCTGAGAATAGTAACGGATTCAACAGGTCATTCTCATTGAGGAATTCAAAATAAGATTTAATTTTATGAGGGAGAGGAAAATAATTTCTCTATTTTGATGACATAAGAAAAACAAATAAACACATGATCTGGTGCATCATAGTGCGTCCATTCAAACATGCAAAAAAGTTTAAAAATCCAACTGCAAGGTTGATGGAGTTTTGATGTTTGGAAATTAGATTTTTCACATCAGCAACAAAGAGAAGCTCCGCCGCAGGCACGTTCAACTTGATAATAGTAAGTTACAGTAGTGAAAGTGATATATTTAACTTAAAATCAGAGGCTCAATACAAGAATCATCTATGCCACAAAACATGTAATAATCAAACACTCAAAATAAAATGTTTTTAAAACTAAACCAGACAAAGAGATTCCACAGTGTCAAGAAACTAATTATAAATTAGAGCCCCTTACCAAATCTGAATCAGAATGAAATCATTGAGACAAATCACAAAAATACCAAACATATTGTAAACATACCAAACCTCAAACATCTTTCAAATCATTAAACACATGAAATCAGAAACTTTCTGCTTTAGAACCCGTTTTTCTTTGAAAAAGTTACATATTGTAATTGATGGGCACATACAATAACAAAGAAGAAATTGAAGATTAATGTTTCGAAACCTTTCGATCATAAAACAAAATTGACTTTTCTGCAACCTTCAATAATCAGTACAAGTGTACATGAGAGAATGCTGATTGTATATTCATATGAAGGCAGCAGCACACACGTGGTTTGAAACACAAAACAAAGATTGTGTTTTGTATGTGTAATGTCAAAGTTACATTTTTGACAGTAAGGATACACATCGACACTAGTGATTAAAAATAGCTAAAAACACGCTAACAGTAAAAAAAAATCAGAAGCCAATGGATAAATAGCAAACCAAAATCTTAATCCTGAAAATCAAACTAATGTGTTTCAGACACAATGACCAATGGGAAACTAACAGAGTTCTTGAATCTGTTTAGCTTCCTTCTGATATTATATTAGTGACAGCAGCATCCCCAATTGGAACTTGCATAACTCTTGCCTGCAGTAATAAATCAAAATTGGAGTTATTATTATACAGTAATCTTAACCAAGACCAAGCATTTGAATATATTATGAAACTCCTAACTAACCACCATGTTTGCAGCAAAGGTAATAAAACTAAAACTCTAATTTTTATCTTTCATAGGATTAGGATTTTGCCTTTTCTTTACTTATTGGATTATGCAAACAAACATGGAAAATTATTTGCCTTAAAACAGATGCTTGAAAATTCTATAATAAAATTTAGAATTCATTAAAATATATAATTCCTTGTTTCATGGTTTCCCAGGAATGTTAAATTCTCAACCTCACTTTCCTAAGAATTTTTATGGCAGTCTTAAAACAAACACACCCTTGGTGATAAAATGTAGCTCGCACTATGATATATGCTTATATTTTGATAAAAGAAAAAATTTCTTAGAAAAATTATCATCGCGCTTATTGTGGCTATCTGGAAACCAGTTGACACTCGTTCCAAAGCTTCAACACCTAATAGTAGCCAAAGTGATTCAATTCACAAATTTAAGTTCAGTTCAACCAGACATACATAATCAATATGTCCATCTGTCCAAGTATATTGATCTGTCTAACTTCATTCATATTTAAATAATGAACATTCAAGACAGATTGAAATTCCTTTTAGCAGAATCATCTTTCTAGTTGATTGATAATAAAATGAAAATAGTACCAAATTCATCAAAACCAAGTAAACCAATAGCCAATAAATAGTCATTGAAAAATATAATTAAACAATCATAAATAAAAGAATAATATTAGAATTTGGTAGGCCTATACTCAACCACAAAAGCTAGCTTAAGAGTTGAGGTTTGCACTACATATATAAATGCTATCTATGTAATATCTCTAGCCGCCAATGTGAGACTTATAACAAATAATTACACAATCAATTATAATGAAAACACAACATATACAAATGAACATAAATTCAAATTGAAACATGGAAGAAGAACTTACTTTCAAAAAGTTGAAACTAAGCTTTCAACAAAATCCATGGCCATATACCAGCAAGGTCTATCACTAGTACTACTACTACTATTAATAATTCTACCAGCAGTAAATATTTTTCGCTCTACTCTATTATCACTCAAATTACAGAGAATTGCTTTTGAATCTTTAAAGCACGTAAGCACCAGTGTATCACCATTCTCGGAAAGAAGCAACGGCACCAATTCAAAATGATACATCATCCTATACAACCTAAAGTTATACTCTACATGGAGATTCTGGAAACTAATTTTAAGAAATTGAGTCCAAGAATCTTCAACTCCAAATTTCTTCATTTGCCATATAACAAAATCAGTTTCTTTGTAAGAATAAGAAAAACAAAGGCAGCCCCCTAACACGCTAACAGTTGGCTCTCCCGACAGAACTCCATTAACACCACGAGGCAGCATATACTGATTATATGCCTCCGTCCCCAAATCAAGTGAAACAATAACAAATTGCCTAACTGTAATATACTTGTAATTATACTGCTTGATATTGCGAATAGCCAACCAGTTAAGGTTACCACTCAAATATACACCACCAATAGCAGCATGTTCATGATATTTCAAATGAACAGAAACAGGAACAGCAGGTAAACCTTCAATATCTCTCCAAACATTATCACCGAAACTGAGAATTCTCACATTGCTTTTTTGTTGTGCATGAATGTATCGGAATGCCAGCACCTTATATTTTCCGGTTGAATTGTCACAACCAAACTTGAAGTTGAAATCTTTAGAATCACGAAAATAGCCAAATTTTGGAGATATTGTCCTGGTGGCCGGGTTCCACAAACGGAGCCAGAACTCTTTATTATACCGATCATCGATGTATGAATAATCAGACAAACAGATCAATCCATTGCAGGTACCAACTATACGTGAACATTCTTTGTCTTTCAAAGAATAGTAAGGATCGACTGAAATGGTGGAGGACGAGTTCTCAATTAAATCAGATATGGGGTATGGAACGACGCTATAATAATATCCAGGAGTTTTACATCCCCGGGTATGTTGTACGTGGTGTGTAGTTAGTGTAAAGAGTGGATTTCTTGTTGGTGATCTCTTGAGGTGCAATTTCACAAAAGTTGGATCGTGAATTAGAGTTTTCCAAGACTTGCAAACGGATCTGAATCGGACAAGAGATTTTACTGAAAGAAAGGAAAGTACCTCTGAGATGAGATCATGAGGGAGGACTACCGGAGTGATAGGCTTCTTTGCCAATTGCATATTCATATTTTCTATGAATGAATAAATAAATAAAAAATAAAAAATGCGGCGATGTGTTAACAAACACACCCTTGATCACCGTCACTACTAGAAAAATCGGTTTTAGCAACCGATTTAGCGACTGAAATATTTCGGTCGCTATAGCAACCGATTTAAAGACTGATTTTGCAGCGTCAAAATAAAAAAAATAATTGGTTGCTATTTCGGTCGCTACTATATTATAGAGACTGAAATAGAGACCGATAATCAGCAACCAATATTTCGGTCGCTATAGCAACCGAATTAGCAACTGTTTTTTGAGCTTCAAATAAAAAACATTTTGGTCGCTAAATCGGTTGCTATAGAGACCGATTTGGAGACCGAAATATAGCGATAAAAGATCCGACGCAAACAATTTTTTTTTACAAATTAAAAAAAAAATAAAAATTTAAAGTTGTTGTTATAAGTTAGTTTTTTTCTCAACAATTACGTTGTCGCTGGAAAAAATTTAAAATTATTCCTATATTTATGCGTAGATTTCTTTTAACTTAAAATTATTATCTCTTTTTGTTTTTTCGTCCTATTTTAATATTTTGTATCTTTTTTTATATCTTTAGAAGTAAAATTACATTTAAGAGTAAAAAATCTGCAATATTATCATTGTAACAAAAAAAAATGCTACCGTAAAAGATAATAATAATATAAGTTATAAAACCAAATCTTTATAAATAAATAAAGAAAAAAAAAAAAAAACACACATGTGCGGTACACACGCTCATATTGTTTCTTTCATAGTAAGCGCTCTCTCTCTCTCTCTTTTTTCTTTCTTTGTTCCAATTATTTTTATATATATCATTATTTCCCTATTTTTTGGAAACATTTTTTTTGACTAATTGGAACCTTGTATTTATATTAATTAGCTAATTCAATCAGTTTATAGTTTACATTTTTTCCTCTCATTTTATTCCTGTCATCTTCTTTGAAAATAATTAAATATTAATTAAACATTTTTTATATCACTTTATATTAATAAGTTAATTCAATCATTAATTTTACTAAATAATACAAATTGAATTAACTGACTTATTCACTATAAACTAACTTATAATTTATACGATATAAATTTATTTATCAACTATCCACTATTAATCGAAGTGTTAACATAAAAATAATTGAAACAAGTAAAAAAAATTTATAAAGAGAGAGATTAGTTGGAAAAAAAATGAGCAATTAGAAAAAAATTAATAAAGTGCACATCACCTGATTTGTTTCTTGCTAATTAAGTGATAACTCACGGTTTTTTTTTTCCCTAAGTCAACAAAATATCATCCAATAAAAATGGCAACTCAAACAACAATTACCTTGATTTTAGGAACACAAACAAATAGATAAGAATAAACCTTAAACAAAAAAACTATTTTTTTCATCTCTCCCACTTTAAACCTTTAACTCATCTCTCTCACTTTAAATTTTTAACTCTCTTGTAAATCGTCTATGATCAAAGATTAAAGGTTAAATCACAAATTGTTGTCATACTTCATTGCACTGGTAAGTAAATTTTTATATTTTCTAAATAAATTCAATGTTTTCAAAATTTTTTATGGGTTCTAAATTTCTATGAATATGTAAACTAAATTCACAAGGTTAGGATTTATGTAACAAGGTTTCTTAAATCAAACCTCATCAATAATTAACAAAATCTTATTAGAAAAATATTATTATCAACAAACCCTTGTAAAATTGAAATTGTCTTGTTTCTTTATTTTCAAACCGACTCTTTGATCATAGTTGGCTTGCCTTAGAATTACATAGATGGTTCTGTCTCTAGGAGATGGATGTCTTGAGAGTTACATTTAAGTTTCTTGTAATTGTAGTTTGTGAAGAGCCCTTTGATGCCACTTTTGGCAATGGTGGTGATGATCATTATGCCCAAGACATTGGGGGAAATGCTTTTGTTTTCCTTTCTTTCGTTTATTTATTTTGGGACTTGGAGTCTAGAACCTTTTTTATGTGGTACATTGGAGTCTAGAATTTATTTCCTATTTTGCTTTATGTTATGTTTTAATATTAGATGTGTTACTTCGAGCCTGAGATGTTAGAAACTTAATTCCTCTAATTAGTTGACAGAAAAAAGCAGGGAAAAAGCAGAGGTTCAATGAAATATGTATATCTTCCCACTTTTTTGATCTGCAAAGCTAATAGTTACATTATAAAATTAAACTTTATCTTTACTTGGCATTCCACAAGTCGTTTATGAACTGTAACATTTAGGTATAACTTTTGAGTTATTTTGGATAATGAATGACATTTTATAATGTTTGCGGATTTTGATATTTCTCATATCTTTTTTTTTTTTTTTTACAATCCGCTGTCTGTGGCTCAAACCTGGTAGTGATGATTTTCGCTTCCTTCTATCAACACGAGCCCAAGGGTTAGGTAACAACCTTGCTACAGCAGACACAATCATTATATTTGATTCTGACTGGAATCCTCAAAATGACCTGCACACATTTTTAGTAAATCATATAAGATTGGTATCTCATGTTTTGAACTATTTTTTCCAGTAGTGAATTGATATGTATTTATATCTTGTAGGTAAATCATGGTTCTATGAGTGAAGAATACTTGTTTGATAACTTAGAGGATGAAGAACAATTTTTGATGACTTGAAAGAATACGAAAAATATATAGTTTTACTCATTAGTTTGACAAATCCAGTTTTTTGCATAGAATTTGTTATGTACAGTATGGTGTCAAGCATTATCAGGGTTGCATCTCTAAAATTCTCTGCGCGGCGTTGGACTGAAGGGTTGATTAATGGTTATTATATCATCTCTTCAAAATTCGCATCTTATTTGTGATACAGGCAGAGATCCCTTGTTGATTAATTGATGTGATACACTATGATGTCATAAGGTTGTTATGTTTATAGCAGTCTGAAGGAGGGACAGTAACACTTGGCTCTTGGCCTTAGAAATTGAGTTAGGATAATAATAATTGTCAAGCTATGTGTAGTATAATGTGTATTATGTTTACCTAGCCTAAGTTAGCATAACATTAAATCTATTGTTTAATATTATGCTAACTTAGGCTAATGAGGATGTGGCCGATGATAATGATGATATGGTTGATGACAATGAGGACGTGACTAATGATAATGATGATATGTCCCATGTTAATATTGAAGTGTTTGATTATGAAGACTTGGAGCAAGAATGACAAGTGTGAAAGCGTGACTTAATTTTATAGATGTTATTTGAGTTAGAATATTGATTTTTTGTATGTAAAAATTGAAATGAATTTATTTCATTTTGATGGTGAAGATCAATTTGCCGATGATACTTGCAAGATAGTGACAATTTAGTTTTGTTTGTGTTTTGGATTGACATTTGATAAAATTAAAGTATATTATGCTTATATATTGTTGTGTTCATATTTAATTGTTTGGTGTTATGATTAATTAGATTTAAAAAATTGCTTTAATAGGAATGTAAATTAATATTAACACCAAAAAAAAAAAAATAATAATAATAATAATAATTATTATTATTATTGTTGTTGTAAAAAAATAAAATTTATTAGAGACCGAAATAGAGACCGAAATAGAGACCGAATTTATCACAAAGCGTTTCCAAATCTGTAGCAAAATCGGTTGCAATGAGTAGATAAAGTAATTGCAAATCAATCACAAAATCGGTTGCTATAGCATCGGCCAAAGCATCGCAAAACACGTCGCAAATTCAGTCTCTAAATTGGTCACTACATTCGGTTGCTAATTCGGTCTCTAAATCCAGTTGCTAATTCGGTCGCTAAATATCAGTTGCTAATTGGGTCGCTATAGATCAGCGACCAAGGCGGTTGCGACTGATTTTAATCGGTTGCTTTTTCCGTCGCTAAAGGAATTAGCGACTGATTTTCATCAAAATCGGTTGCTAAATCGGTTGCTAAACGCGTGTTTTTTTGTAGTGCGTATATAAATGTTGGGTCGCCACTGCTATTTTATAACCAAATCTTTCTCTCTAATGTTTACATATGGACGATGTGGGACTCCATTCAAATAAACCAGCGCAGATGTTTCTTCGTTAATGATACAAATACTAGGCTGTTTTGGATTATGTATACATTGAGATATTAGTATTTAGTAGCTTCAGAGGATGATGGAATTACACGTTGGAGTTGGTTGAAATTCAGTTCTCTTTATCTCACCATTATAAGTTTGGAGTTGCACTTGAAACTAACAACATCAATTTGGAGTGGTATACAAAAGAACTATCACAAAGAAAAACAATTCTTCAATATAATTAAAAAAACTGTCTCTTAAAAAAAACAAACAAAAAGAAAGCGCAAAAATTTGTGATAGACAAAGACAACAATGGTTCCTTCTTTAATATCTCTTGTGAAATTCCTATTATCTAAGTTTACTTGTTAATTTACTGACGATTTTGTTTGGCAGGCATGGTACTTCAAGATAAGCAACAATCTAAGTTTGGAATTGTGATGATAGAAATTTATATGATATTTTTAGTATGTTTTTACACTACTAAAAAACTCGTGTTTAGCAACCGATTTAGCGACCGATTTTGGTGAAAATCGGTCGCTAAATGCCTTAGCGACGGATTTAGCAACCGATTAAAATCAGCAGCTACTGCCTTGGTCGCTGATCTGTAGTGACCCAATTAGCAACCGATTTGTTAGCAACCGAATTAGCAACTGATTTTGTAGCGACTGAATTTAGAAACTGAAATAGCGACCAATATAAGCGACCGAATTAGCAACTGAATTTAGAGAATGGATTAGAGACAGATTTTGCAACGCACTGTGCGACGCTATCAACAACTGATTTAGTGACCAAATTTATTTTATTTTAAACAAATCGGTTGCTAATTCGGTGGCTAATTTTGATTTTTTGAAGAAAAAAAAAATTGTAGCCCCTGTAATATATATATCTATATAAGACACGCATATAAACTCAACAAAACACATTAGTAAATTAATGTCTTATAAAGATTACATAGAAAAATTACAATTGAAACAGTGCAATTCAGGAATCACAATTTGGTAACATTGGAATAATACATACATACATAAATTATATCTATATATAGCTTAGTTTTTTTCATTCTAATACACTATAACTCTATTAGAGACTCCATCGCCTTTATAGCTTCCTTTCATACAGCAGAAAGTTTATCCATCTGGTGTTGTCCTAAACTATTTTGCATGCCCTTTGTCTTTGACTCATTTCCTAGCAAAAAAATAAAAGATTAATCAAATCCAACATGCAAATGAAAGAAACAGAGCAAAGTCGATGCTTCAATATCATGTGAGGATTCATGTCATGAAGCAAAGCCGATGCTATTAGGTGAAAGTTCATGAATAGTTTTATATCTAACATGTCACAATTGTTAATAGTCCTATCTTAAGCATCTACTTATTCAGGAATTATTCGAGGTTTCTGGCCTTAACAAGTATAATTATTAAAGAGGAACAACATTAGAAAATCAAGTTGAGTATAATAAGTATTTAGAAATTTAGACTAATTTGAGTGAATGACAAAGGTCCTCAAATTGCTATCAATTAAAGAGGTCAGCCATGGAGATTTTCCCTTCTCATTACCCTAGATGCCACAAAAGCCATCAGTTAGGATTATATCATATACCAAGCATGTCTATATGTTTGTCTAAAGCTACGTTGAGCTTGAAACGAACACTAGAAGCGAATGAAGAGAACAAACTACTAAACCTCAGCAGCACAGTAATATTATTAGCAACTAAAATAATCAAGAAATCGAATTTAGCATGCATAATAATTTTATTGAAGTGAGAGAAGTAATTAAAACTATAATCATACAGTTTTTTCCAAACCCAAAGAAATTGAAAACAAAAAATTATCAGAAACCCATTGTTAATCTAGTCAAGCATAGAAAAATACCTTTTTAGGAGGACTTCACAACTGTATACGTTTCTCATAGTTGAAAGAAAGTCTTTCTCCTATATGCCTCTACAATTCATCTACCAAAAAAAAAATCAAATCACCAATTAACACTCTCATATAATCAAAAAATAAATGTTACTATTATTACATTATTCATCAATCGACTCAACTTTATAAAATTTAATTAAATAAATTGCGGGAGAGAAACTAGCCTCCAAAAAGAAATGTACCAAGCAAATTCTCAATAAACTCAATCTTTAATCATGAATACATGGTAATATATACTATAAAAAATCAGATTTCTTTACTATAGAAAAGATATATACCTACCTATGTAATAATCAAGATGCCCCAATATATATTTATTTATAAATTTAAATTAATAATAAGGACATAATCATCAATATTAAGTGTATTCTAAATTCAGCTATAAGTTTATACCTCTGTACCCATGGTGTAGACCAAAACCCAATCCAAAACTAACAAAAACCTGATGGCTACCGTGCATCATAAGCTACTTTAACAAGAGTTAAAAAGATGCTAAGAGTTACCAGGTTTGGCAATTGTTTGATGCTAAACATTGTCCCTCAAAGTAGCTTTTCAATTGTTCAGACACCTATTGAAATAAATTCACACAATTCATCCACATTAGTGCCATAAACTTCCAAACATCACATAATTAAAGTAGAACAAGATATTTTCTTTATAAAAAATATTGACTTACGATTTAGAGATCTTTTTACCTGAGCAAAAGAGAGCTCTTATCTACATTAAGCAATGACATGTTATGATGATATGTTTGGGAAAGATAATGAACACTGTGGCATGAACAAAAATAGCATTTATATATATTCTTGAGACAAATTAAACAAGTTGACAATAATATATAAACCTCGATAATATAACACATTCAACTTTAAAAAGTATCAAAGAGTTGGTTATTATGAATATGAAATGTTCACAGATAATTTGTAAACAACTGAATTACTATAATATCATTACGATAATGCCCTTGCTATACAAGGTGCATACTTGTTGAAGTTTGGTTTAGCTCTCACTGAACTATGTGATGATGAACCGCTTTGCACCTTGAGCACTATGTTGTGGTTGGACACAAAAAAGAGGCTGAAACACGAAAAGAGAGAGGTACGTGAGCATATATCAGTAGTCATCTACACGTGTTATTTTAGGAATTTGACTAAAGCTTTAGGCATGGATTCTACTTAACAGAACATATAAATTATATTTATAGTTTATACACTTGGTTCCTACAACATCTAGATTCTAGAGCCAAATTAAATCAAATTTTTACGTCTAACATACAAAATAATGAACAAAAAACTTTTAAGATTAAATTTTCACTTGTATAAAAAATAAAAATTAACATACCCTTCAAATTCATTGTCTCTTAGAACAAAAGTCTTCGAAATCTCCATTTTAGAAAAAAAAAACAAAAACACAAAGAAATTCACTTATAACAAAGATGTCATACATGACTAAAATAAAAAGTGAAATAAAGAAATAGATGTGTCATAATAATAAAGAAGAGGAAACCTACAACAAACTGTTAGATGCGTCATATATATATATATATATATATATATATAGGTTGACTGTTTGATGAACATTTTAATTTGTTTCATTAGTACAATGAAGACCAGATATGAGTTTGTGCGGTGACAGAGAGAGAAACATATTACCTTGGTTGGTGAAGTACTATGTAGATGTTTACTTTCTTCTAATGACCTTCAAATTTAGCGCTTCAATATGCAAAACATGGTTCATCATAGAGCGAACTTGCACCGATAACTCAATTGAACCTAGTCAAATTACAAAAATAATGTACAAGTCAAACGCAAGGTTTTTATATATGGCAATATTTCATCAAGTAGACTAGTAGTAGGCATGAGAACTAAGATAACAATTCAAAGTTAAAACAAAACTAAAAAAACAGTGAAAGAGAAAGAGAGATTGCAACGTACTTTTGTAGTGTTGATCCAAACAAAATCAAGAAGATTGAAATTGAAGCTGAGTAGACGGAAAGCTTTTGTCGGAATGAAAAAGTAGAGCAGCAGTTTGTTAGAGAAACTGTTGTGATCAACCGTGAAGAGAATGAAAAATCATATAACAGTATAATAAAAACCAAAACAAATAATAATAAACTACAACAAAGATGCATGGAAAAAATCATTAATATCGTGACAGAACCAAGGACAATGGGATTTTATTAGAGTGTGTTGCTTGCACTACTCAAGCCAACCCTTCACACAAGACATCAATAGCATAAAATAAATTCATTAATTTAAATCAAGTGAACATATATATCACAAAACACTATCAAGTTTAATGTATGTGCCATGAATAGAATAAAAGATATTTACCTTTTGTGAAAAAGATTTTGCATTGACGAAACTATTGACCCATCATTTGCAATTGGCAATTGAAAAAGCTAGTGAACACTAGGCTAATTGCACAACTCAAACCTTTCACTCCCAAATATAATCCTAAAAAAGGAGAGATGATAATTATTGACACCTAGTAGAAAGATTAAATTAAAAAACGATCTTACATAACCTTATGTAAAATGAGACATTCAGATCCACAAAACTGTGAAATTCAATTAAAAAAGAAGCTAACAGAAACCACGATTTGAAAAACCACAATTATAGAATGAGACTGAATTGATGAGGAAACATGATAATCGAAATCACATACTTTCTTTATTTTGATCTTTCATGTACTTTCTTTTTCTCTGTAAGTAATCTGAATCGGAGTCGAAGGGACATTAAAGATAAGAAGAATCTAGAGAAATCACGATTTGACAAACCCTAAAATTTATCAAAATAAAAAACCTTTGAGAACAACTACGTACCCTACCATCTTATGCGCAAACAAAGAACATAATAAGAACAAAATCATTGAAACTCCATACCTGGATAAAGTCGGCATTGATGATTTCATCGTCGAGGCACTTCGCGAGTTCCCATGTGATTCAGATCTAGTTAGAATCGTTGAGTTCTTCGTTTCGGATCACAGTTCGCTGAGATTGAAGAAGGGTTCACCGAGATTGAGAGATTGACAAAAGAGTTTTCAGTTGGTGTGAATTAAAAAAGGGAAAAGGGTTCGTGATATTGAGAAATAAGAGTGTGAAATAAAAAAAGAAAATTAAACAAGTGTTTCCACTTTCCAGTCAAAAATAAATATCGATTTAACTAATAGCAAAACATTGAGAAAAAGGTTCGACAAAGAAAAAAAGAGATAGTAACAATAAATAAATATAAATATTGAAATATAAAATAAAATATTTTAGATTTTTTTTTAAAAAAAAAAAACAAAATTAGCGATCAATTTTACGATAGATTTTGTCGTCGTTAATTATCGGTCTCTAATTCGGTCTCTATAGCAACCGATATAGCGACCAAAAAGTTTTTGACTTTGAACTCCAAATAATAGTCTCTAATTCGGTCTCTACAGCGACCGATTTAATGGTTGCTAATTATCGGTCTCTAATTCGGTCTCTATAATTACGTAGCGACCGATTTAGCAATCGATTTTTTTTTACTTTGACGTTCGAAAAATCGGTCTCTAATTCGGTTGCTAAAGCGACTGAAATATTTTGGTCACTAAATCGGTTACTAAAAGCAATTTTTCTAGTAGTGTTAGGACCATTTTATGTAATTTTTAGTAGTTTCTCCAGACCAAATGCAAGAAAAAATCTAAAGAAGTGAAGTTACTTGATCAAGAAGCAAGAGTTGAAGAACAAATACAAAAAAGGAGCAAAAATAAAGAAAAAGGGCTTAAATAATGATCAATGCACTTTTAATCAATTCAATTGACACATTCTCTGTGCACGGACCACGATGGGATCTCATCGTATCCTGATGTTGCGTAACTTTTAAATCCAAAAGCCTATAAATAAAGCCCTCCTCCTCCACCACAATTATTCATTCAGAAATTTAATAAAATACAAACGTCTAAGGAGCAAAGGAGGAGCAAGGGAGCTCTCAAGGGGAGCCAATCTTCCCACCATAGGGAGATTAACCGTATTTATGAATTGCATCTTAGGCATTAAGGATGATCTTAAATGACCCTTATGAGAACATTATGAGTTCTCCTATTTTCGCTAGTTTTACTTTATTCAATTGCAAGACGGTGTTATTGGATGTGAACACACAATGCACCAACACGGTTAATCTGTCAAGGGAATAGAATTATGATTATAAGTGGAATACAACGCCAATTACCAAGCAGGAGTAGGGAAGGGATTCGAAAGCACTTAACATATTCTTCTCTTTTGATCTCTTTTAATCTTTTTGTTAGTGCTTTGTATGTTGGCATTATTTTGGTAAAATAAAGTTACACAATCAAGATGTTTGATGCAATGTTTCAACATTTGGATACGAATCCAAGTTTTGCTATGTGTGCGTCTCATTTATGCACCTTTGGTTATTTAAGGAATCCACGCCTATATTCCAGGCTCTATTTACGTATGCATGGTCAGAGTATCTGTAGCATTCATTTCCTAAACATATCTCTACTAGTTTAAGAAAACATATTATTTTATGCTATCATGTGTGAGTTGGAAATGTTCTAGAAGACTTGAAGCCCAACGTGTGAAGAAGACTATAATGACCTAAGTATTTAAGTTTCTTTGTAAAACCTAATTAGGTTACGTGTGTGGATTATTTTATTGCTGCAAGTGTGTGCATTAGGGTTTTGAGTAGTTTTGTTGTGAGTCTACCTTGTGTCACCTTGATGCAAGACTAGGACTTAGTTTTGAGTTGTAATCTTGTATACTACTCCTAAGCTTTGAAGTACGGAGTTAGTTTGTGTTTGAAAGTGTTTTCATCATCACATTTTATTGAGTTGTTGTTGTTTTAGATATTGAAAAAAGATTTTCAAAAATAGGAACCAAAGAAATTACTGGCTGAGTCACGACCAAGTCGCTCTCTTTAAGACATTTCGTGGCACTGCTCAAAATTGTGCATGCAGACTGTCAACCACGCCGTCTTCAGGATAAAACAGCCCAGTAACAACTGTATACCGAATTGCTACTGCACTTGTAGAAATCGGTCAAAGTAGAAGTTTAGCACGCTCATTTTCCGCTATTTTGAAATCGGAAGCTGTTAGCTGAGAAAATAGCGTATTCAAGGTGTTGATGTGATCCGTCAATGATGTAGATTCACTCATTCGAAGAGTGTAGAGGCTTCTCTTTAGGAATATTTTGTTTTGAAGAGATTTGACCTTGTATAATTTTATTAGAGCATCCCAAATCTCCTTTGCTGTTTTCTTTCAGGAATGCTTGACAATACCGAGCCCGCCATTGCTAGGTGCAAATTGGCAACGGCACTATCATCCATTTCTTTCCACTTTTCAGCAGATATCTGCAAGTCTTCCATCTATTGCGTCTAAGCAATTATATTTTCTCGAAATTGCCCTTATCTTCAATTTTTACAGTAAAAAATTTCTCCCATTAAACTTCTCTATCTCAAATTTCACTATCATGGTGTTTTTTTTCTTTCACCAAATATTTTTTTCCCAACTGTATGTGGAAGACCAGCCTATCCCGCAACCACAGAGCATACAAGAATTTTCTTATCACCGATACCTAACAAGTTTGCCGCAGCGGAACAACGACCTCAAACCACTGGGGCAAAGTAGAGAACTTTCACTAAGTGGAAGAAATTACAAGATCTCTCTCTAAATACTAGGAGAGTACAACATTACACCCTCTCTTAAATATAGGAGAATACTAACACTTGGAAAAACCTCACAGGAGAAACCATATTTTCTCTCTATATTTTTCCTCTCACTCTCTCAACTAGTATTACGTTGTTGTTGTGTTACATTGTTTTGGGATGAATGAAAACATTGCAATGGATGGGTATTTATAGGAACTTATGAGTCTTTGTGTTGCTGTGCCTTTTACGTGTTGTAACTTGTAAAAGTGAAGAACCATTAAATACATCCATATGTAGAAACACTATAGTCAACCTCTTTCTTTGACAATATGCACCGAAAAATTTACTTTATAGATTTCCTACACAAGAGTCAAACTAAATGACTTTACCATGTTTTTCATATTTTCACAGCTACCTGTATTGAGTATTATCTTTTGAAATTTTATTGTTTTGATTATTGAGATAGACTTTATAATGCTTTTAGAATTTTTTGTATCTTTATTTTACAGACATTTTGGTTTTAAGTACGGCTTTCATTTTATATTAATATAATTTATTTGTCTTCTTAAAAAAATCTATTTATTTAGTACTTGGAGTGATATGGAGACTTGGTTGTTTGAACGTTTGGAAGGAGACATTTAGGCATGATTTGAGAGTTTGGAGGTAATGGTAGTACATATGATTAATGGATTTTTTTAACATTCATAGTAATATAGTAGTATTATAAAAATATTGATTGAATTTGAAGAATTTATCTGAAATCCCAAAATTATCGTACAAAACAATTATTTTAATTTCCCCAAACAAGTTGTGTCGTATGCATCAACAACAATCGTTTATTTTTTTTTATGGATCAACAACAATAGTGAAATTAATATTATGAGAATACTCCTTTAAAATATAAATATTTATTTATAATTACAAAAATTCTAAATCATTAAAATCATAAAGAATAAGAAATGAAATTTAACCAACTTGACAATCCAACCCTACTAAGTTCCCTCCATATTTCCCATTTTATCTTCTTCTCTAATATATAAGTATATCACAGTCCACTGAAGCTTTAGGAAACTTAAAAATTTGTTGCATCAACATATCTAACATCTTTGATCCCTTGGGAGAGTCAAAATGAGATTCATTGAATTTAATATACAATGTATCTAGAACTAGTGTTGTTTGCAGCAAAAACTTTATTGCATTCATCTCTCCTTCATGCCCACAAAAGTTGTGTATCTTAATAACCTTGAGTTGTATCCAAAAGCAAGTTGGTAATGGATTAATGGTACCATTATTTGGTAGAGTTATCCCCTGCAGCAATTTTGTGATGTATATATACATTAGAAAAATAAATTTATATATAGTTACATATCATGATAAGACACAAGAATGTGTAAAAAAATACTATACGACTTTTGATTTAATTAATCTAATTTCTCACATGAAACTCAATTTCCTTCAAAAAAGGCGATTTTCGCAATATGTTCAGCAATCCTTGACATGATAAATCAGTGGTTGTTAATGAGATCACACGAAGCTCTTCAAGATAATAAAATGTAGGTATATTTGCTTCTAAATCAGGTGATTGGCATAAAGCCTGCACAGTCAAAATTAACATATAATTCAAAAGGGTATTCAAGTTAAATGTTAGTAGTGAATCTATATATTTATTTTTTGAGTAAATAAAAAATTTAAATAAGAGATTACTTACCTCAATAGCAAATTCAGAGATTGATAGCTTCTCCACTGTACAGAGGGCTTTGAAAAGATTGAACACAAAATGACCAACATTCAACATATTGTTGTGTTGTTCATGAATGTCAATAGTTGCATTGGATACTAAGATTGTGCAAAATAAATGATAATCATTAATGAGATCACCATCATATGAAAATGTCACCAATTTATTTGCAATGATCCCTATTTTGCCATGATGGTAATTTATATCTTGAAATGCAACATCAAGATCATAGATATCATCATTTAATTCCACAACATCTTCTTCTTCTTCTTCTTCATCTTCACTGTTATCATCTTCATCGCCTTCGTCTTTCCATTCCCTAATAAACAAATTCTGAAGCAGTGGACAATTTATTATGATAGTACCAACCTTCTTCCAATTACAATCAATTAGGCTCATTTCCTTCAGAGAGGGTAAACCAAAGAAAAATTGTGACGTTTGAAGTAGATTAGGGAATATAACATCTTTCAAAGTCAATGTCACAAGATTTTGAAAATTAATGGTAGAAGGAAGTTTTATGACTTGTCTCATACTAAGTTGAAACTTGGTCAATTTTTCAGAAGAAAAAAATTGATTAGGGAGAATCAATGGTTTCTGAATTCTATAAAGTTCGAGGTTTAATTCTTCAATCGTTGGGTTAACAAATATACTTAACCATTTTTTAACCCTTGAAAACTCCTTACCAACATCAAACATGAGAGAGAACTTTTTAAGGCTTGAATTATTACAAACCACAAACAACTTCTCCACAAAGTCTATAAATTTTTGTCTCTTCTCAGGTTCACATTCGATCAACTCCAAATCGATTACGTTGATTCCCATCCATTGATTCTTCCATCTTTTAGACAATATACTTGTTCGAACTGCTTCTTTTGTAGGAAGTCTAGACAAGATCTTCTGCAAAATATCATCGGGGAGATCACATAACTTCATAATTATTTTACTTTTTCCCTCCCGTCCATGTTGCTTTTGGCTCTTCTTTTTCTTCTTCTTCTTCTTCTTATTCCTCTTCTTCAAAGAATGTGTATACATGCCTCAAATAGCTTAATTTTCTGTATATTATACATGTTGTGAAAAGCAAAACATTGAAAGAGGAAATACATTAACCATGATAAAATAATTTGAATTAGCACAAAATAAACAGTAAATTGCATATTGACTGGAGAATATTTATTTGAATTAGCACAAAGTTACTGCAACAATAATTTCTACTCATTATATTATATTGAGCATTGCTATTTAGTAAGAATTTTTTTACATAAGAAAAGCAAGAATTAACACATGGCAAAATCTTAAAGGATGATGTCATTTAAGCTTTTTTTTTTATGAAAATCATGGGTGGTGGTAGATATAATCAAAGGTGGAGATTTATTCTTGCAATTCTTCTCCTTAAATTTTCTTACTAAAAAACTTTTCCCTATTATATTTAATATGTTTATTTCTTAAAAGTAATACAAATGATATAAAACATTAAAATATTTAACCTATATATGTACCCATTTTAGGATAAAGGGAGTAAATTTATCGAATCTTGAAACCCTCTTTTGAAAAAAAGTCAAATCTTAAAACCGTAATACTTATTTACTAAAAGAATATGAAAATTGAGAACATTAATTTTACATCTAATAAATGTCGAAAAAAAATTCATCATATTTAATTACAAAATTTAGGAAAAAAATATAATCTTGTCAAATTCAAAATAATCACATACACGAAAAATCATATATTTTTACTCTATGAAATATTGTAGTTGGTCAATCTCATAAAAAAAATACAATTGCATAATTTGTATATGGCCTCGTTTTGTCTCTACAATAAAATATAGACTTAATTGCAATTTTGGTTTCCGTATTTTCATTATTTTGCAAAATTGATTCCTTTATTTTAAAATTTGACAATTTTGATCTCCCAACACATACTTTATCTAACATATGATGATACAATGTGTTTTAAATTAACTTTATGAAAGATTTTTATTACAATCCACGTGGATTGTTGCTTTTTAGAGCATATTGAGGGATTTGGATCCTCTCCAATTTATTCCCTCATGTTTTCTCTCCTTTTGTTGATCTAAGGGTTGATAAATTATAAAGAGTACAAAAACATTTAAGAAGAGAGAGAAATAAATTCAATGAATGGCTAAGATTACCATTGGAGAAAAAACATGAGGGGAAAAATTGGAGAGGATCCAATTTCCATATTGAGAAATCAATTGTGGCTGCTTTTGCCACTGACTAAATCTCAATGAAGTCATTAATTGGATTAATTTAACGACACATGGTTAACCTAAAAAATGAGATTTGACCAAAGATAATAAAGGAGCAACAATTGAAAATCTAATTAATTTGAATAATTGATCTAAATGATTTAAGATTTAGTAATAGGGTAAAATTAAATCAAAAGTGCAAGTATATAAAAATGCCCATATGTAATTGTACTAAAAATACAACAAGAAAAGTAAATTTTGCAATAATTCAATAACTAATAGAATGACTTCAATCTGAAAACAAAAGACAAAGATTAATGTAATAGTGAGCAGTAGACTGTAATTTTACCTCACTTTTGGTGCAATGTGATGTTTGAAAGGAGAATATTGAAGTATGTGGAGAGAGAGAGAGAGAGAGAGAGAGAGAGAGAGAGAGAGAGTTTGGTTAGGATAGAGAGAGAGAGAGAGAGAGAGAGAGAGAGAGAGAGAGAGAGAGAGAGAGAGAGAGAGATTGTGTGGGTTTGTGTGTGAAGAAGTTAGATACATACAACACTATTTATAAATAAATTTGTTGATAGGTATGACAATTGATTCAACAAATATAGAAAAATGCTACATAATAAAAAAATCCAAATTAAATGATAAAAATATATATCGGATTTTATTCATTATTATGGTAACTTTTTCTTTTGACCAAAGTAATTATATACTATATTATAACCAAAAATTATTTAAATTGTTTTATAATTATAATTATTTTATTATAATAGATGTATTCCCAAAAATTAAATAAAAAGTAAAATGCTAAACAGAAGATTAATTTGACCAATGAATTGTAACATGACCCTTTATTTTTATAATCTAAATTAATTTGAAATATATTTGAGGTAGATTTAGTTTTTTTGGATGAATTAAGAGCATAATGACATCAAAGGGAATAGAAGATGACGTGCCAAAGATGACACACCTTGTAAGCTCTACTCCCTTGCCAAGTTTTCATAAATGTACTCTCGTGCTATATTAAAACACTTGAATTTAGTATAATAATTTATAAAAAAATTTAACAATTAAAAAAAAAATTAACATGATATTGTCAGCATATTTCAATTCATAATATAATAAAAATGTGCAAAAATAAATTATGCTTTTTATCAAAAAATGTTATATTAATATTATTATAGTCTCTAATGAATAACTTTTTAATATTAATAATAATAATAATAATAATAATAATAATAATAATAATAATAAATAAATAAAAAAGTTTACTCTACATTTTAACAATCATGTAAAAAACCGTATAATTTCATTTTGTTATCAATATTGATTTTTCCGTCGGTTTGAATAATAGAACGCTAACATGGCATGGTGTGGTCCCATTGTTTTAATGAGTTGGTCAATAACAATGTGATACGTGTCCACCAATTATATATATAGAATTTTAAAAAAATCAAACCTTAAATTATAAATGTATTACTCCTTGATATGTGTGAAAATATTAAATGCTGCTTACAATGAAGCTGGAGGGAGTACTAAAAATACCCAACGAAAAAAAAATATAATCCTAAAACCATTTATTTCTAATAATGTGTGCTTTTACATTGCTAGATCAAAAATCAATTGGAATTTGGACTTATTTGGATTAGCTTATTTTTTAGTATATGTGAAATAGCTTATGTAAATAAATAAGTTTTTATGTATTATTATAAGATTTTTAAGGTAGTTTATGAAAAAATAGCTTATAAAAATACAATTTTTATCATTAAAAACTTATGAATTAATATAAAACTTTATTTATTAATTCGCACAAGCTATTTTCATAAGCTTAAAAATAAGCTAAATTCAAAAAGGGACTTTGTTGAAATTAAATTTCTAAATTTTTAACCATAGCTAATATTAAATTGATAAACTAGGTCTATTATTTTTCTTTATAAAATACTCAATTTCATGATTTTTTTTTTTTTTTTTGACATTTCATGAAAAATAATTACTTGCACATTCTCACACTTTAGAGACGTAACTTAGGACCAAAACTATATACATATTGAAAATTATAACTAAACGGCTAAATTCATTTATAAAAATACTTAAATTAATAAAATATAGAAGAAAGAATTAGTTTATAAAATTTGGATTGTGCTAAAACTTGTCTAATTAATTCTTACCTTCATAAACAACCGGTTTACAAATGTGCTACGTTTCGTCAACTATTTTCAACTCTAAAGTAATTAATTCAGCGGAATTCGAATCACCCTTAGAAGTGTTCTCAATATGATCAATTTTGTTGATACTACTATCAAAATGGTTTGATGCTAAACCATGCATCTTCATTTATATTGTTATCATTATTGCTATTACCATCAACATGGTTGGCTGCTAACACATCTTCACTAGTAGAATTATTATCAATATTATTACCATCAACATATTTTGCTGTCAAAACATCTTCATTCATATTGTTATCATCCTATCACCATCAACATAACCATAAGCTAAGAGATCATCCTTGTCATTACCAACATCTTCATTCATATTGTATCCTTCCCAACATCTTTCTCATGTCTTTGATTTGCATCACGGTTCCTCTCATTAAGATCGAGCAGTTTAAATTTAAAGTAAAATAGATAGCATACATAGTAAACAACCCTAAAATCACGTACTTGAAGATCTCGTGCTTACAGACACAGTAAACATTCATGCGTTAATTTTTTGCATTTATAGCATTAATACAATGATTCAAAGCGTTAAACATAGTCATAGAAAACATTCATACAGAAAAACAAAATCTAGAAAGTAAGGCTATAAACAAACCAAAAATCATGTTTTTGAAGAACTCATGCTCATGCTTTCAGTAGACATTTATAGCGTTATTTTTTAGCATTTATAGCGTTAATACAATGATTAAGAGTATTTAAGTAAAAGACTTTCGGAAAGAAAAAAAAAAAAAAAAGAGCATTTAAGTAAAAGATTCATCAAGAGCATTTATATCGTGAATATAAAGATTTAGAGCGTTCAACACATTAATAAAAAGTAAGAAAAATATTCATAGAAAGTAAAGGAAATATTAGTTTTGATGAAGAAGAGAGAACTTACCTTGTTGTGGTCTCTCTATGCATAAAAGAAGTGAAAGTTTTACTTAAGAAAATAAAAAATAAGAAATTTAAGCGGACAGCATACGAATGAGTAATTTTTTAGCAATTTTGCATTTGCCGTTTGATATTTAAGTAGCGGACCAGTTGGTGGTCAAGTTTTCCTGTGCCAGTCGAAGATCTGTCAAGTGACCAATTTTAATTGGTCACTATGTGGCCAAATTGCTTATAAAAGGAAGGCTTCGGAATTTTGAGGTCCCACACCTTTCATTCTCTTCCTCTGCTTCATCTTTTCTTTTTTAGTAATCTTAGTTTGTTTAATTTTTGTCATTTCGTGTGTAATTGGCAGCATAGTCTTTCGTCGTTTAATCATACCATATCCACCGGTGTTGTTTAGTCACATATTTGGGTGCGATATGTTAATCGACGAGGAACTTTTTGTATTCAAATTGAGTACGGTATGACTAACTAATGGATTCAATGGTGATTCCTTGAAATATTGTAGTAGCCAGGTTTGTGGTGGTTCGAACGAAGCCATAATTTGTTGACCCTGCCAAACTTTTTGGTCCATAGTTGAAGATTGATCTAGGAATATGGGGATTGTCTGTACACTATTGAAAATTTCAACTAAACCTACAATTTCCACTTCGGTGACAAAATTTCACAAAAGGAGGTTGTTTAGTTGATTTAATTAGCAGTTGAGATTTTGGATGTAATATTTAAATTGATATAATTTGTGTCTAATGTTTTTAATAAAAAAAACAATGGTTGAACCATTTTTTTGCCTTTACTGGTCCTTTGGACTTGCAGCAAGACCAGTCCTTTGGACTTGTTTTTTGTCGTCGAAATTTTTATCAATATCAATGAGCATAATTATCCAAACAGAATGCAAACTTAAATGTTAACATAAAATAAAATTTAATTACAAAATATAATAAAATATTTCATTATAAATTATAAAGTATCCAAACAATAAAAAAATAAACATAGAGTAGAAATCAATACAAAGCCTACTAGGTAGCCCGTCCACCACCCCTCCTTTGGTAACTGTGTGAATAATGCGTAGCTAGTCCTGAAATTTTCTTCACCTCACTCCAGGCATGTAAGTCCTCCGGTAACTCCCCACTAACAAACAGTGTTTTTGCAAGCCCCCGAATCATAGTCATTTTGTTGCCCATACGTGTGGTCAGGGGTCTATAATGGCCTTATGTTCACATGGCCCCGGTGGATCTTATGGCGGCAGAAGCCTCATATAAGGATGAGAGATCTGGAAATACCACTGCATGTAGCCCGGCGCAGCGCGTACCATGAATATATAGCAGTGGGTCCCCTCTGCTCGACAGTCAACACCTGGCCCAAGAAATAAGCAAAGTGCATCGAAATTTGTGGCCGACCAGCGAGGGGGGTCTGCAGACAGGCCTGGATTGCAAGGAATGCTCTGCGTATAACCAAACTGCCGGAGGACCCGCTCAGGGAGGTTCATGATTGTGAAATTTCCACTTCTGAGCTATCTAGAGTAAAAACATACATCCTTTTACGGTCGTGTAGCTCAGGACTCACCATATGGGGCCCAGGTGATGTCGCATCCCAATATGTGATCAAGAGCAGACCGATATATCCACTAATATAATTCAGCCCCTTTCTTGGAATGTATTTGTTGGTAGCAGGTTGTGTCTCAATGTACCTCCTATTCTCACCATGGGCATAGATATTTGGGAAGTGGTGCTTGATTCTGGCCTACAAGTTAACAAGTAATTAGATAACAATTAAATAACAATTAAATAACTTGTTAACAATTAATTTATAAATTAAGCATTATTAAATAATGTTGGTTACCTAAAGCGGTGTCAAGTAACCTGTCACCACCTTCGCCCCCGGTGCGGTGGTAGCATATCAGAGGCCCTTGTAAAGGTGTGTTAGCGCAGTAGGACCCCAAGCATAGTAAGAGACCACCACCAATTCCTGAAAATAGTTAAGGTAGGTGAAGTGGACACCATTCTTGCTCTTGTCGGCAAAAATAATATAGCTGACCAGCAAGAGCAGATAAGCTCTGGCGGAGAAGTTCAGGTGCCTCTCAACCTTGTCCTCATTCTCCTGCGCGGTGTAATGAGCAACACGTTCCAAAAGAGTCTTGAAATGGGCCTTTAGATATGTGGTCCTGACATGGGCCCATTGGTCTTATGCACCTCATCGTCAGCATCCCCTAGGTCTTATCCAAGAAGGTCCACCATCAACGCAACAACCTCTACTCCGGTGAGAGCCTGGTGATCCAGCAGTCCACCCTCGTTGGGAAGATGCAGCAGATAGGACATGTCATCTAGTGTCATTGTGATCTTCCCAACCGACATGTGGAAGTTTGAGGTCTCTTCGTGCCACCTCTCCACAAAGGCATGGGTCTAGATGTTGGTGATCTGTCTTGACGAGGTCCACACCAAGCCATTCGCCACCATCTTTTGCACAAATCATGCTTCCTGGGGTACCTCTACATCAAACTCCCTGAGCTTTCTCCTGTGGCTGAAAAGGGTAAGTTGTTCAAAATGCTGCAAGCAAAGAAAAAACATACAAATTAAATTAATTAAAATTACATAAAGATATAATCAAACAATAAAAAAATTATCAGAATCTAAATATTAAATTAGATACTTACATAGCCTGCATATACATATCTGGCCAAATAGCCTCTGTATAACGCGAGGACACTCTTGTCCTTCGGCCCTCCACGAAATTCATCGGGCTTTTGTTCTCCAAATGAATAGAGAGTCCAAACTGGACCTTCCAACTTATTCTTCTTCTCGGCAGTCCCCTCCTAATCCCCGTTCTCATTCTCTGCAAAGTCCGCCTCACCTAGCTCCTCCCCACAAGGTACGGATCAAGCTCTTGTACACCCTTAGGCTCAGGGGCAAAATGTGGTGCAGTCTCAGGCTCATGGGCAGCCTGTGGCTCAAGGTCAACTTGTGCCTGAGCATGTTGTTCCCGAGCCAACTTTTGACGGTGTCGAGCAGGACCCAGCCTGTGGCTCAAGGTCAACTTGTGCCTGAGCATGCTATTCCAGAGCCAACTTTTGACGGCATGCTATTCCAGAGCCAACTTTTGACGGTGTCGAGCAGGACCCCCCCCCCCCCCCCCCCCCCCTATGGAGGATCCATTTTTGTTGACATGAAACAAATAAAATTCAAAAAGAGCACAACAAAAAATATAAGAAAACAACCAAGCATCAAAGTAATCCGCTACTTAAGTGGCGGGTTTAACCAGTCATAGAAAACAAAAATTAACCCTAACCACATTAAGCTTAACTTCATAGCGATCAACAACAATAAACAACCATATCAACACGAAATCAAGTTTAATTCAAACGATAACAACATGCAACAATAATCCACTACATAAGTAACAGATTCAACCAGTCAAGAACAACAACAAATCTCACCAAAAAAAAATCAAATAATGAATTAACCTCGTTGTTTTTTATGTTTGAATTTGTTTGCGACTTGAATCCAAGTAGAATGGTGAAGAAACGAGTGGACTTGGAGTTGTTTTTGATTTTTGGGGTTTTGGAACAATTTAGTAGTGTTTTGCTCATGTTTTGAAACTGACAAAATGAGTGGAAAAAAAAAAAGTGAACTTGCTTATATACGTTACGAGTGTCATTTATGTCACAAATTGTGTAATTAAACCCTTATAACAGTTGATCCTACTTATATACTCCTTTTGGTCTAATATAAGAGAATATTTACTTTTTAAATTCATTGAGTTTTTAATGTATTTGGTCTGTATTTTAGATTAGATACATTAGAAACTCCATGAATCTAAAAAGTAAACATTCTCTTATATTAAGGTGCCATTGAAGAAAAAAAAAACAAATGTGTTTTCCTCCTTAATTCGGCAACCAAATCTTGAAAGCATTATGATTGTGTTTGACAAAAAGAAGGCGGCAAATTGAAATCCCAATAAGATGCAAATTGAAGAGAATTCATTAATTACAACAAAGTTTAAAAAAAAAATTCAAAGAAAAACAACAAAGTAAACCCATCATCTTTCATGCAGGAGTGTTTTAGATCAGCATTTGGTGAATTACAATCTAGTATACAGATCAACAATATGATAATACACTATCTATAGCCAAAACCCAAGTCTAGCTCATGACCATGAATCCCCTGGTTGTGCCCTGAAGTATGGATTGGCTTTGAGTTTGACCTAAGCTCCATCTCAAAGAGCCTCTGAAGTGCTTCTGGATGATTCCTTCCACCAGCAACCCCAGGAGCTAATAAAATAACCAAAAAAACATACGTCAAGAATTGAACATGTAGAGACAGAGATATTAAGACAATCAATATTCAGTTATATGATCCTAAAGCAGATGTAAACAACAATGCATCATGTATTATACATTTCCACACAAGTGCACTAGATTACATATAAGGAATACCAATGACTGAATGAGGTTAATTTGTTCTACAAGCTAAACACAACTGTGTAAACCAGAACAAGCAATAACTAATTAACACATTATCTGATGGATCTTTGTAACTGTAAGTGCACTTGTGTGTGTAACTGTGTGTGCAAGAGGAAAAGGTGAGACTGACTGAAGTAGCTTTGAACATGCAAGCAGAAAAATATCAAACAATATAGTGAATATGAAAATATGGGGCTGTAAGAATTTTAAATGACCCATTTACAAACTCATAATCCATGTCACCTTCAACTAGAAGATTAAAAGATTATAACTCAAACAAAATGCTCAATCCAATAAACTAAAGATCAATCAAACCCAAGCATAAAATACAACCACTAAATTCCTTGTATGAAAAAAAAAAACCACAACCGCTGAAAAATTATGAACTTCAGAAGGATCAAGTATTCAAAATTGAATTGCAACAAAGTTTACATATAAATGAAACCATGGGTAAAGGATTCGAGATCATGCCCAATAACACTTTTCTACAAGCAAATTATTGAAAAACAACCCATGATTAATACTCCATATGTTTAAAGCTATGATAATCATACAAAAGCAAGCATAGTAGCAATGTACTTCAAATAATGGTTTACCTTGCAATTGCATTCCAGGGCCACCTAAACTAGGATGCTGTTGGCCATTAAATGGGAAGCCTTGCATTGGGTTTGGTTCCTGCATAATACCAGCCATCGGATTACTCGGATGAGGGGGCATAGCGGAACCCCTTGGAAAACCTCGTAATAGATGTGGTGGAGGAAGGTTGCCTTGCATATGCATCTGTTGTAACAGAGGGTGATGAGCAGGAGGATCAAACCCAGTTACAACACTGCTTGGTTGATGGAAAGGAGGACGAAGCATATTTCCTGGAAACTGACGGTTGGTTGGAGAGTCATGATGAACCATGCCCTCAGAAGTCGCATGCTTCATATAAGAACTAATATGAGGAGAATGTGAATCCAGTTGATTGAACATTGGACCAATGTGATTCAACTGATGGGGTTGGAGCTGTGAAGGTCGGTGGGCATTAAGATTTTGATATGGAATACCAGGTTCCCTTATATCATACGGACCACGAGGGTATGCTTGAGCTTCTTGATTTCTCATCATAAGGCGTTCATCTCTAAATGCAGAATTCAGAGCTGCCAGTTTTCTAGTAATCTCAACAGGTGTGTCTTGAGACAAATCTGCCTTAGCTGAATTTCCAACAGATAAAAAGGTTTGCAGAGGATCACCAGAAATCAAGTTATCTTCTTCAGGTAGACGAATATCATGAGACCTATTGAAACCACCGCCCTTGGAAATTCCACTTTGAAGCGATGAATTAACATCTCCATGAGAATCACCATAACCTAACCACTGCTCTTCAAATCTATTTGATTTGGGTTGATGAGTTTTTTCTGATGGAAAGACACCACTTCCATGTCTGTTCAATGTAAGCTCGCCAATAGGAGGATGAACATTGTCTGAGGTAGGGTAAGGAAACAACTGAGACTCTGAAAAATCAGGCCCTGAAGATCCAATTGAACCTCTTTGAACAGAAAGGGGCGCTCCAACTGATTGCAGCTCCTTCATAAAAGCTGATCCAAAAAGTGTTTCCAGCGTCAATGTTTTTGACAAATTAGAAGCATCTGCATTTACTTCCTCTGGATTATCAAAAAAATTGGCAGCAGTTACTCCTTCAGTGTTGTGCACCATGTCGGTAGAATGTAGAACAGGTGATAGTTCCATATCTTTATGTAACGATCCTTTCTGTAACAAAGAAAGAAGGTGTTCAGATGCATGACCATCAATTGGAGTTGACTGCCCAGTCTTTGCACCAAATTCTTTGTCCTGCAAGCGCTGCTGAGATGATGCACCGTTTTCACTAACTTGTGATAGAATTGACTGTTCAAGATCTTCACATGTAAGAACTGCGGGTAAAATCTCATTTGTTGCCACATGCTCACCAGCTGGTTCAGGATTTTGGAGAGTAAAATTTGGTGCAACGTGATGGGTTGTCTCTAACTTGGAAACCTGCATCCCACCCTTTTCACCGCCAACAATAAGTGAGAGCAATTCATTTGGCCTAGGTGTCAAGTCATCAATCGACTTCTTTTCTGCATTAAGGTACGTGGGAATTGAAGAAAATAAGTTAACATAAAGTTATGAAGTACAACTTGTAATGCATAAAAATATTGAAGCACTTAGATATTTGACACACACGCATACCTTCTTCAGCAAACCAATGAGCAAACTTCGAAGATTGGAGGGCATGCGGACTCCATGTTTCATCTTTATGATCAGGCTGCTACAAGAGCATAAATAGTCAAACTCATAGTAAAGTATAGCAGAAAAGAAAACACTAGTCCAAATCACAATACATCTAGACACTAGTCCAAATCACAATACATCTAGACAAATAGATAAAGCATCCATTTTCAGAAAGGTATCTTCCAAACTGCAGTTAACACTTTCTTAGCATCACATGTATAAGGAATTCCAATAATTTCTTCAATTACCTCAACAATACTAGTTGGTATGCCACTGGTAAGCGTTGAAGCATTACCAAAAAGCTTGTATAGGATAGACTCGGAACTCTCAGGATTGATATCTGCTCCCATGACCTCCTTTCCTTTTACTTCAGCATTCAGTTGAACAAATTTACTGTCATCTGATGCTTCCAAGGCTTCTGAAAGAGCAGATCTCTTTCTTAGTTGATCACTCATTCCAATTCTAATATTGGGAATATCCAGAGATGATAAATTTAAAATATTGTCTTTCTCATTGTTGACTGAAATATTTATATCAGCACTTTTCTGTTGATTGTTATCAACTTGCTTGGTTGATAATTTTCCTTCTTTACTTTCCAGATTTATACTGAATACATGGCTACCTCTGGTATCTCCAGGCTCATGTTGCCCAGCCTGCATAAGCACCCCAGAAATCAAACATGTTTTAAAGAGACATGAATAATGGCATGTCAATATGGGGAGAAAAGCAGCGTGAACGCAAGATATAATTCACCAAATTCCAACAATATCTTCCATGTTGAATTGTTGATTTGGCATTCAATAAGTAAAGAAAAGACAAAACGTAATCCAGTTAAGGTTAAGACCCTGAATAGAAAACTTTTACCATACAAAATTTATATGTTGAGATTTGACATTGGAACTTGAATACTAAACATTCTAATAAAGGGTAGCTTCAAATGCTATATCGTAATCTAGTTTTCCTCCAGTACAATGTTGGTAATAATCATTCACGTTACAGTTCACTACCATAAATCATCTTGGTTCATTTCATTCTTATAGGGAAGTTGTAACTTGTAATATAAAAACCTAAATTTCCTTAAGATTTGCTATATAACCCAACATTTGAAAAAAAAAAAAAAAAAATTAGTCAAAACATGCTGTTCTGTCAGACATTATAATTCAATTGTAATCAAACTCTCAGCAATGAGAAAACTAGTGTTGTTGAATGACAGTAAGATCGCTCTTCAGACACTGACTTGATACGAGTAAGATCACTCTTCAGACACTGAGAACATTATTCTATAACCACACTCTAAAAACACAATTTGGAATGACAGACTTTCGGAAATTTCAAAATTTTCATGCTCCCAGAGAAGTCATTGTGAACTGAACCACGAAATTTCATTAGTGATTACCATCCCAAAAAACATCACAAACTAAAGACTCAATTCGTCCAATTCAACACCAACCTTCTACCATATAATTCTGAACAATAACATAAAAAATTCCCTCTCCATATACATAACATTTTTAAAAGACAATATCAACAATTACAAGTTACAACTTAGAAAGTAAACCAAAATGTATGTCAAATTTCAAACTTCAGGCAATTGATCTTTGAGCTTAACATTCTAAAAACGACAGCATTGAAAGACCACAAATAAGGTGGATAAAATATGTCAACTAGTTACCTCTGCTGCATGAGTGTTAGATGATATTTTGGTACCCGTATTCCTTTCCAACAATGTGGTTGCAAAACCAGGGGGTACAAGTGGTCTTGCTGAAGCATGTGCAAGGGAAGAAGATTTTTCATCATTGCTTAAAACTTCTAAAGTCAAAGAAGGCTCCACTGACTCATTGCTTCGAGTAACTGGCTTTTTTGATTCATCGTCAATAAGTGAAGAAAGGTCAAAATCCACTTTACTCTTTTCTGGGTTCATCTTAAGCTTTTCTGTTTGCTCTTTTCTCATCAATTCGAAAGAGGCTGGCAAGAAAGTTGTCATTCATTGAACATAAATTTATTAGACATGATTTTACAAATGGCACTAATTACAAAGTTAAACAGAACACTAAGGTAATAAATAATGAGAACAAATACCAGCCTAACGGTATCACAATATCTGTTGGTAGGACATGAGGCAGGCCCAGTTACTGCAAATCAGCCCAGGCGCGTAAAACCTTGTTGCATCTTTATATTCTAATGGATTTTATGTTATGTGTACTGCGGCAGACACTGTGTTCCACTTAGTGTGTGCCAGACAATGGGCTTTCTATTTTATTTTATTTTTCATGTAATTCATTAGCCTTCCAAAAGTAGAATGTGCCACTATAGGGAATTTGAGCAGATGCCGTCTTTAAATGGGAAAGATTATCCTAAACTCTGTCTGAAGTTTCTATATATTTGAAATAATTATAATACAAAACTCATACAAACAAACATATTATCAAAGAATTCTATCTCAGAGGATTACTTCTGTTTTTTGGGCAATCTTTTGGTTTTCTACTTCACCATGGCACCAGAAAAATTTCAGCGTTTATTTTAGTGAGAACATATCAGTGGCCTTCCTGTTGCACAATGCAAGATTACTAGTTTCCCAGTTACAGCCAGGGTAATTTCTCAATTCAAGATTACTAGTTTTGTTGGATGAATTGTTCCATTGAGCATGTAGCTATTATTTAAAATCTCTGTAGACTTAACCCATTATGACCTGATCTGACACGTTATGAACTAACCTAACAAGACCAGTTGTTCAAAGTTGATGTTCAAATTCCCAAATCATAAGATCGGCTCACAGCCCAGAACACCCAAAAAAGAAAAAGTATAACAATGGTGGATTGCATTCCCTCACTGTCATGTTGCGTTTGTTGCAAACTTGCAATGATGTGTATCTTCAAGTTTTCTGGTTCGAGATGGGAACTGTTGGGTTGAGACTGAATCATAGTAGTCACTCCCAGATAGCGGAGAGGAGCAGCCCACACCAAAACTGGGATAGTGGGATAACGTATGGCGGGATAGCTGCTATTTGAATATTTATTTTTATCTAAATAATTTATTTATATATCAAATAACTTTTATTTTTAAACAAATTTTATGATTTATACTATATAAATCCGAATATTTTTATACTAAATATGTTCAAATAATTATTTTTCTATTATTAATATTTTACTATTTAATATTCGGCCTTTTATTACTAAATAATACTATTCTTATTTGATTGTGTTACTTTGTTATATTATTATTTATTTATTCTGACAAACTAACATGATTTATAATATATAATAGCCGGCCCAAGAAGTTTATTTTCGCAAGTTGGGATTTAAGCCCAAATGTCATCTCTCTTCTTCTGCTTTAGTTTGACCTAGCAAAAGCAAAACACAAACAATACAGCGCCGCCGCTGCTGTGTTTTCTTCTCCATGTGTGTTTTCTTTTTCTTCTACTGCTATTCTTAAATACCTCCTCCTTCTCCCTCCTTCAATCGTTTTAATTTTTAGGGGCCATGTCGGGTTTTTACAGAAAAGTAAGATCACGTTCTCAAAAATTAGGTGTAATTTCAAATTTACCCTTGAACACACAAAAGCGGGCTTGACCTGCGATGAAAGGCCGCAACCCACTCCGATCCACCGTTATCCTTGCCGCTATAGCACGCTATCGACAACTATGGACTGAATACAATATCATTCGCCTCCTTTGCTGTGATGCATGGGTACTCCGTTTTTGAAAGAGTACGTACTGGTACGCGTACGGTACGCACCGACGGCTTTTTTTTTTTTTTTTACCGCGGTACGCGTCGGTACAGATTTACAGCAAAAAGTTTTTTTTTTTTTTATTCAATTAGGAAATAAACTATTCAGATTCTTTTTTTATTTATTTTTTTAAGAGTCCTTTTTTCATTGGTGTATCAGATCAGCATATTTATCCGTGTATACTATCAATAAACATCTGTATCCGTGTATGTAGTGTAACCTTTCAGTTTCAGTTCAACAAGTAGGCTAGCATTATAATATTACTTTTATTTATTATAATAATATGTAGTAGTATTAGAATAGTACACTTGCCTATTTTTACTTTTCTAAAGTACAACTTGCAACAACAAACGAGAAGTAGGAGCTGCAAGTGCAAAGGTTCTGCTGCCTTTGCTACTAAAGACCCTATTTAGTTACTATCTTGTACTCTCTTAAGTGTGGTATTTTTTATGTTGAATTTTTTTTAACTCTATTATTTTATTTATATAAGTATCTTAAAAAAAAAATATAGGAACGTACCCGTACCTTAGTTTTTTTTAAAATGCCGTACCCCGTACCGGTACCCGGTACCGTACCCGCACCAATGCAACACAGCTCCTTTGCACATTAGGATATTTTGTGCATGAGAACTTAATCATTCAGCTGTTGCATTTTGGGTCTTTTATTCAGAAAAACAACGAACCACTACGATATCGACTTCGCTGAATTGTCCTCAAACTTGCCAATGAGAAACTGATGACTGACGAGGCCGAGAGACATGTCAGGAAAATAACCATAAGGATCTAGACTCGCTCACTCATCCTCAAACTTGCAATTCTTCATGAGTCTAGATAGCGTCTTATGTCAAATGTTTATTATGAGACTATTTGACTTTGCAGTTTATTAGCTAAGCTTGGATTAACTTATTCAATCCGCACCTCTCAATACAGATAATAAGGCTTATCAAATTGCTACTATTAAAGATTTACATGAGCACGCCAAATACAATGAGGTGTACAGTGAGCCATCATTCTATTTGTTAAGAGTCCCACATCAAATGTGAGGTGGCCTGAACATGAGTTTATAAGTAGAAGCAGTCATCACCTTACAAGTGGTTTTTGTAGGGTTGAGTTAGGCCCAACCCAAAATTATAATACTATTCGTGATGCTTTTGCCATTCATGTTATCTCTCTTCCATACATCAACCCTTCAGCTTGTCAATGTCTTAAACAAGGACATGCATCGACGCCTCGTCGCTCATCAGTTTTTAATAGGCAAATTCATGTATGTCGATCATGAAAATCAGTTTGAAGGGGGTGTTAGTGGGCCATGCAGCAACCCTACATAGGGTTAACGCAACATTGTCTCAGGCCCCATCGAACTTTGTCGCTCTGAAGTGCAGCGTGCATTTCTACATAATTAGCCTTCTTAAATATAGCATGCACAGATTAAGAAACAAAAGAAAATCTCATCCATAAATGGGAAGAATCTCCCTAAGTAGTTTCTGTACAGTTTCTATATGTTTCAAATAATTCAAGACATATACATCATTCAAACAAATTGACAATATCTTTAAGAAAATAACATGTACCTCTTCTCTTTCTTTCCTCTTCTGCTCTGTCCTCACTTGTACACTCCAAAGAACCAAAAGTTTCATCATTGAAAGAGTCATTAGTTTCTCTACGCGAGTGAGGTGCCTAGCAAGTATCAAAAGCCACAAATTATAACAGACTCGAAGTTAATAAAACTGCTTATGCTCTCAAATTCTCAATACTGTCTATAGCTTAAAAGCATTAAATGAAAATCATACAGTAATTTGTAAATCAGTACTACACTTTGCCAAACATATATCAGCCTAACAAGTAAATTACAACAGATAAGTGAGATAACCTTATAAGGGCGAGGAGGATGATAGGGCTCATTAGACCGATTCGGCTGGTAATTGTCATTAGCACGAAACTTAGGAGCAGACGACCCAGGTGCATACCCGGTGGGTCTTGGAAAAGAACCACTACCTAGAAGTCCATCATGCTCAGGACCTTGCAAAGATCTACGAGACTGGTTGCCAAAACGTTTTCCAGAATCTGTAAATTGACATTGACGATGAAATAGATCAACATAAAACTTGACTGAAGATAAACTGCTACAACACCCAGAAAAAAGGCGCAGAAGAATTCCATATTTATCCAAATGTCTGTAATTTGTAAAGGCATTTAGAATTATTTTATTTTAAAAATTAAAAAGAAAACAGGTATTTTTGTTGGTCAAGTGTAAACACCTGAATCCCATTCAGATTGAGAATCACTGTCTCTGTCCGAACGTCCAGAAGAGCGAGAATCCCATTTTCCTTGGGTTCCCCGTGAAAAATTATTCATATCCCCTCTGGTTGGAGGGGATGCACTGTATTCAATGCGTCTGAAACTATGTGTTGATAAAGCACCAGTACTTCTCTGTCGATCCAGCGAAGCATCTTCAACTTCACTGATTTCCACACAGAAAAGGCAAGACATAACACATAAGTGAAAGAGCACAAATTGGCAATACAAACACCCACGAGGATGAAAAGGAAAAATGCAGCACCCCGGCATTAATTTTTGGGATAAAATTGAAAGAGATTATATATATATATATATATATATATATATATATATATATATATATATATATATATATATATATATATATATAATCTCTTTCAATTTTATCCCAAAAATTAATGCCGGGTATATATACACACTATACGTCTATACCTTAAAAGTGATCGATCAAACCCACTTGGAAACTCTTTGCATATATCCAAACCACTAAACGATAACAAAAACTCTCGTGTGTATGAAATTTTCAACTTCCTGAACAAACCGCAAAAAATAGGTGTTACAACATGCATCACATTATAAATTATAAACTTCAAAAAATAAAAACAATAAGCTAATCAAACAAAATAGAAAATTACTTTTGCAATCCATTATCAGTTTCTTCATCCAACAAGCTCCGATCTTCATTTTCAAAGTCCATTTTGTTCCCTCCACACAATACTTACGCTAAACAAAGTTGATAACCAGTGTCAAATATATCCAATCGATAAACAATGAAGAGTGTTACAACAACCCACAAAGAGCACTAATCATCAATCATAAAATTCATCACATATACTCAAACTATTCATGTAAACTATATTTGACCAAATTTTCCTGCTCCAACACCAAACACAGTACAGTGCACAGATAAAAACCACCCCAAATTTTCGAATTATTATTCTAGTTAAACCATAAGTCCAACAATCCCTGCTTATTCATAATCATTTCTAAAAACCCTTATATGAAAATATTGAAATCTATCAGAACCCAAAACCTAGAACAAAATATGCCCAAGCAATCCAACTCACTGATCAAGCTCAATCAACAAGACCCATCATCCAAAACCCTCCCAAGATTCCTCCTTTGAGAAAATCCACCACCTAAAAAAGTTGAAAAAACTACTTTGATATTAAAAATGGTATTATGAACATCATCATCTTCCGTTGAGCAGAATTAAGAACACAGATTCACGGGAGATAAAGATTCAATTAAAAAAATTGTGGAATACCCATGAAATTTAGGTCCGAGGAAAAAACTAAGGGACAATAGTCATTGAGGGTTTGTGCGATACAAAAATTAAAAAGGGAAAAAAAAGGAAAAGATTGAAAACTAGGGTTTTGAATTTGTAAAGATTAAGTATGCGGATCGAAGATTAGAGAGAAACCCTATGAACGGAATAGCGTGAAATCGATATTTTGGGGGTGATTTTGTAAAGATGGATCGCGATTGAGGAAGAGGGAGTGAGCGAGAAATGAGATTTGTAGAGGGAGAATGTAGAGAGAGAATGTTACTATTATCGAGGTATTATTATCTAGAGAGCAACTAGGAAGCAACATATGGTTTTAAATAAATTATTATTAGATAATTAGATTAGATTAGATGATAATTAGAATTTATCAAAATCATACTTTCTATTCCTTAATATAAAAGGAATTTATATCTTAAATACATCGAGTAATTAGTGTATTTAATCCGTAATATAAGTTAGATACATTATTTATTCGATAAATTTACATCTTAAATATATTGAGTAATTAGTGTATTTAATCCATAATATAAGTTAGATACATAAATTAGATACATTATTTATTTCATAAATCTTTTATATCTTGTATTAGAGCATTATTATCCTCTTACTTTAAATTTATCTTATAAAAAAAATTATATGAAAGTCATGTTATATATTATTGGAGTATTATTTTTTTGCAATTTCTAAATCATAATTTATATTTTTTTATTAACTAAGACATAAAATTATATTTCTGGTGAACCCTAAATTTCTCACTTTTGTTTACATACAAGTACACTATTTTGTGACATTATTATGTTTTTTCCATTGAAATTATTTTTTAGATTTTAGAGTATATTTGGAAGATTTTGTCAAAAAAAAAATATTTCTAAGGCAGAGAGTACCAAGTGTCAGAGATAAAAAAATATTATGGAAGAAATTGTTAATGACGATAATAGAAATTCTAATAGATGGTTGGAAAAATGAGGATGGAAGATGAGAAAATAAGTGAAGAACATGATTTTCTAAATAAAAATAAAAAATGATGATTAAGATTAATACAACATATAGAAACTTTGATGCATGATATCCCCCACCAATGATAGAGACTCGTGTTATAATTCACCAACATAATATACTTCCAATTTTAAAATTAATTTGTGGAATAGAAGAAACAAAGAAAAGATAAGAAGGTTTGCCATGGAAAAGTATATGATGGTTTGCAGTGAAGAGAATTATAGGGTTTGCCAAAAATTTGATTTTATTTTTAAAAATTCAATTATCTTATGTGTTTCCAACAATGAGTTAATAATTATCTTATATACTGTGAACATTTGAATATTTATGTAAATTCAATTTGTTAGTTATACTGGTTATTTCAAATTCAGTTAAGGATTTTATTTTTTCATTTTACAAAATTACGAAGAGATTTTAATGATAACATGTGTGATTATTTTTCATAAAAAATGTGTCCAAAGTTTATGGCTAATTTTCAGAAACGGTTACATGTGAATTGTACAATAGATTGAACAGATGTGTGGGCTTTAGAAGACCATAATTTGGCTAAATTTTGTTAAAGTGGTGCACATAAAATAAAGAAAAATACTTTTGCCACCTTACGACTTACTCGCGCGTTTTACGAAATGACCAAAATACCTTTCTGTGGCTTAAGTCACATATATAGGAAAAATGATAATTTTGAAAAATCATATTTTTTTCTACATCTGTGATTTAAGTCACTGATGTTATAATTGTAGGGTGTTTTGGGGGGTATATGTAGCACATGTCACAAACAGAGGTATTTTGATCATTTCGTAGGACGCACACCAGAAATCATAGTGTGGCAAAATTAACCTTATTTGGGCTAAAGTCCATTTGTAAAATTTGTAGAATTAAATTAAAAATTATTATAACTTGTCAAAAAAAAATTAAAATTTATTATATATTAATTATTATAATAATACCATTTAATGTGAAATGAAGGAAAGGAGAAAGTTGCTGATGGGCAGCATTTTTTAGGAAAGGGAAAAGAAAATCAATCTTGTTTATGCATATTAGTTTTTTTGGTTACTTATGCATATTAGTTAATAGATGATATATAAGAAAAAATTAATATCCAATAACAAGAAATTTTACAAAACACAAAATTGTAAATACATAGTTGATATAAATATCTATTTTTCACGGAGAGTCAACACAAGATGGATTACTCTATCAACCAAATGGTAAATTGTAGATTTTTGTGTAAATGACAATGTTCTACATAACTCAGATATTGTTGAAATATCTTGAAATTCATAATGCTTTAATACATCAAGTTCATAGTGTTGTAATTGAATCATCAAGTCAACCTTGTCTTGACTACTAAAATCTTTTGGATAATAATTTTCAACTAACTTGCATATGTCATCAATTTTGAAGGACTTAAAAGCATCCTCAGGACTTAAAGCTGAGCTAAGAACTAGTAATTCCATAGTTCACAAAATTTATGATTCAACTCTTGCACTTGAAAATCTAGGACAACTGTAAATATGTCGTATTTATAATGATGCTCCTTAGTTACAAAAGGGTCATCATTTGTATGACGGGGCTTACCTTGAGCTTTGAAATATTTGTTATTCATATCAGAAACTTCAATAGCAATGACATTCTCAAATAGTGGCTTCCACCCAAAATAGTGGCTTCCACCCATCATATGTCTCAATTGTTGAAGCAATGATTTTGTAGTTGAAACAAGATGCATAACATTTGCAATATCTTGAGACTTTTGTTGTAAAATTTTACATAAAACATCAGTTACGTTATTTCCATAATTGTTTCATGAAATGCAATGTAAAAACAAATTCAAATGAATTAATGTTAAGTAAGCTTTCTCAGCTTCTGCCCTTTAGATAAATTCTTTCCTCCTTCAGAAACATTATTAAGAACTACTGATGTAGTTGTATGCATTTTTAACAAACTGCATATTGATTGAAAATGAGAACCCCATCAAGTATCTCCAGCTCTTTGTATTGTACTCCCTCCGACCTTATTTATAAGCAAAAATTGTTTTTTAGGTTCATTGAAAAAGTAATATATCTAGTCTATATTTAAGCTAAATACATTAGTTATTGAATGAACTTAAAAAAACAATTTTTGCTTATAAATAAGGCCGGAAGAAGTACCAATTTGATTTCCTCCTCTTTTAGTCTCAATTTCTTCACTTGAAATCATATATTTAATTTTCAAAGCTTGGACATCTTGAAGTTCATCATGCCTCTTTGCAGAACCAATTTTATGAACTAGCTTAACCTCTCTAGATGATGTAACCAAGGCCAATTGCAATCTATGAGCCATGCAATGAACATAATAAGCATAAGGAATTTCTTGGCATAATAGAGATTGCAATCCATTCCATTAACCACGCATATTACTAGCACCATCATAACCTTGTCCTCGAATATTTTCAACATGAAGATCATGACGGGAAAGGATTGAACATGCCTCTTTTTTAAGTATTAATGTTTTGGTATCTTTGACATGTACAACATGAAAAAAGCGCTCACGAATGAAGTCATCTTCATCAACAAATCTCAAAACTATAGCCATTTGCTCCTTCTTTGCCTCATCTCGAGCTTTCATCAACAAGTAAACAAAATTTGGCATTACCAATTTATTTCCTAATAACACTTCATACTTTGCTAGCAATGATTTTCATAATATCCCTTTGGATTTTAGGAGAATTATAAATAGCATTTTGTGGAGCATTTTCTAGCACAACACTAGCAACTTTGTCATTATAGGTTACTATCAACTTAAATAGCTCAATAAAATTTTTCCTATTGTTTGAGTCAACAATTTCATCATTTCCTCTAAACGCACATGTTTGGAAAGTTAACCAACGAATGCTATCAATTGTAGCCTGAAGTCGCAACCAACTATTTTCCACTTCTTTTGTTTCTTGTTTTCCAAAAAGTGTTTGAATATATCTGTTAGGATCCATAGAAAGGGAGAACATATGGTGGCTAGGGTTTCATTAGAAATAACCAAAAGTCTTAGAGTACAAAACAATAGAAAGGTATAAATACTAAAGAATAAAAGACTAAACTACCCTTAATATTATATATTATCTAACATCCCCCCTCAAACTCATGATGCGTTAATAGGAAGCATCGAGAGTTTGTCAATCAAGAAATGAAAACGTTTAATAGAATGAGTTTTCGTGAACAAGTCAGCAATCTGTAAGGAGGAAGAAACAAATGGTAAAGTAATAGTGCCATGTTGAAGATGATGACGAGTAAGATGACAATCAATCTCAATGTGCTTGGTGCGTTCATGAAAGACTGAGTTATGAGCAATTTGAATGGCACTCTTGTTATCACAATACATAGGAGTGGGTTTAGACAAGAAAACACCCATATCAGAAAGAAGCCAACGTAACCACACTATCTCTGAAGTGGTAGTTGCCATGGCACGATACTCTGCTTCTGTTGAAGAACGAGATACAATGTCTTGCTTCTTGCTCTTCCAAGATATAAGAGAATCTCCTAAAAAAATACAAAAACCTGTAGTAGACTTACGATCAGTGGGATCACCAGCCCAATCTGCATCAGAGTAAGCATGTAACTCCAAAGAAGAAGATGAAGGAAAAAGAAGACTCTGAAATTGAGTTCCTCGAAGATAACGAAGAATGCGAAGAACAGCTGCCCAATGAACTGTAGTAGGAGAAACAACAAACTGACTGACAATGTGCACTGCATAAGCAATATTTGGCCTGGTAATAGTAAGATACACCAAGCTGCCAACCAAAGTACGATACAAAGTGGGATCCGATAAAAGAACACCATCAGAGGGGGAATATTTCACATTGAGCTCAAGAGGGCTATCTGCTGATCGAGTATCAGAAATACGAGCTTGTTCAAGAATGTTGGCAATATATTTAGATTGAGAAAGAAGATAACCTCTAGGGGAGTGTGCAACCTCAATCCCCAAGAAATACCGAAGAGTGCCTAAATCCTTCATCTCAAATTGTTTAGCTAACTGTAATTTCAACTCATCGATACCATTAACATCATCACCTGTAATAATCATATCATCAACATATAGAGATAGTAGAATACGACCATGGGAATTTGTCCTTAGAAATAAAGCTGAATCATGATTACTAGAGCGGAAGCCAAGAGATGTAATTACAGTAGAGAACTTCTCAAACCAAGCTCGTGGAGCTTGTTTCAGACCATATAGAGCTTTCTTCAACTTACACACTTCTCCCTGATTATGAGAAATACCTAGTGGAGGTACCATATAAACTTCCTCCTGAAGATCACCATTTAGAAACGCATTTTTAACATCCATTTGTGAAATATTCCATTGACGAACAGAAGCAACAGCAATAAGAGTACGAATAGTAGTCATTTTGGCCACAGGTGCAAAGGTTTCTTCATAATCCATGCCATGCTGTTGAGAAAACCCTTTAGCAACAAGACGAGCTTTGTATCGCTCAACTGACCCATCAGATTTGGTTTTGATTTTATATACCCAACGAGACCCAATAGCACGTTTTCCTGGTGGAAGAGGTACTAAATCCCATGTATTTGTCTTATGCAAAGCAGCAAGTTCCTCTGCCATAGCCTGCTGCCAAAGAGGATCAAGAATAGCTTCTTTATAGGAAGAGGGCTCAGACAAATTGTGAATGGAGGTTAAAAAAGAAGCAAAAGAAGGGGAATAAGTTGAATAAACAAAATCAGGCAATTGAGTTGACTTACGGTCACGAGAAGGATAACGAGGAGAAGGATCTATAGATGGCGTAGGATCAACAGTCGCAAGAGGTTGTTGGATAGCCGTGGGGACAGAGGGAGCATTTGTATCTGGAGTGGCAGTAGTATCAACCCTGCAATTCTCAATAGTACAATCACTAGAAATATCATCATCAAAGGCAAAAGGATCAATATGAGCAAGTTCAGACCTGGTAAGAGTCTGACAATCAGAAGAAAGAGAGTAAAATGGTATGTGTTCAAGAAACACAACATGACGAGAAACATACAATTTTTTATTAATAGGATTATAACAACGATAACCTTTTTGACCATCCCCATAACCAAGAAAAACACATATTGCAGAGCGAGGACACAATTTACTACGTTCAACTTGTGGAAGAAGAACAAAACAAGTAGAACCAAATACTTTTAAATAAGAATAATCAGGAGCATAACCATACAAAGCCTCAAATGGAGACAAACCTGAAGTGAGAGATGATGGAATTCTATTAATGACATGAACAGATGTACGAATTGCTTCACCCCAAAATTCACTTGGAACTGCAGCAGACAACAAAAGAGAACGGGCAGTTTCAACAATATGACGATGTTTTCTTTCAGCAACGCCATTTTGTTGAGGAGTATCAGTACATGAAGTTTGGTGAATAGTACCATCATAAGCAAGCAACTTAGAAAATTTATTAGAAGTATACTCGCCACCTTGATCACAACGAAAACACTTTATAACAGCATTATGTTGAGTTTTAACCATAGCACGAAACATAAGATAAATATCATAAAATTCTGAACGATTTTTCATAAGATAAACCCAACAATAACGACTATAATCATCAATAAAACAAACATAATATCTAGATCCACCTTTGGTAAGAACCGACGATGGACCCCACACATCAGAATGAACTAAATCAAAAGGTGCATTAGAAACAGAAGTACTTTTATTAAAGGGCAAAGCAGAAAATTTTGCAAGTTTACAACCACAACAATCAGAAATATCACTAGTTTTCAACTTTCCTAAAGCTCCAGTAGAAGCCAAGTACTTTAATCTAGAGGCAGAAACATGTCCTAGGCGAGAATGCCATAAATAAAAGCTACTAGAAGACGAATTTAAACGAAAAGACGATAAATCAACAGTAGAGGTAGACATTGAGGCTGCAGTATCTGGAACTCTCAACTCATCCAAAATATAAAGTCCCCCCTGTCTACGGCCTGTCCCAATCTTCCTCCCGGATTGTTGATCCTGCACATAACAAGAAGTGGGGGAAAACACAACTGAATAACCAGAATCACATAATTGACTAACAGAAACAAGACTCAAAGTGAGGTTAGGAATATAATATACATTAGATAAAGACAAGTTAGTTGTGGAAACAGACCCAATGCCTGCTAGTGGCATAGGAGTGCCATCAGCAGTCAAAACCGACATAGATGATGCAAGATTTAAAGACGCAAATGACTTACGATCATATGACATATGATGTGATGCACCGGAATCAAAAATCCATATGGAAGAAGATATACCTGACAAGCTAGAGGGGCTCAAACCTTTAACAGATGAGGCAGACATAGCATGTGGCTGTGTTGCGAGAAACTTTTGAAACTGCTCAGCAAGATCAGATACAAGTGAATTGGTCTCATATGGGTATGCAGAACCAATACCAGAACCAATGGATAGAGGAGTAACGGTAGAAGAAGTAGCAGCAACAACATTAGCTGAGAGAGGCTTAAAATTTTTTCTTCCTACCTTCATTAACTTTGGACATTGTGATTTCCAATGCCCCTTTTCCTTGCAAAAAGCACATTCATCAGTACCAACACCAACCCTCCCTTGAGGTTTTCCTTTGTTAAAAGGAGCAGCAAAGACAAATGGAGATGTATGAATTTCTTTATCCACATGTGAATGAGAGTGAGACTTGAGCCTAATTTCTTCAGCCAACAATTCATTAACAACTGAGTCAACATTGGGAAGAGGAGTACGATGTAAAATACCCCCACGTAAGGCCTCAAATTCATCACGAAGAGCCATCAAAAATTGAACTAGTCGTTGCTCTTCTCTTTGGTCAATGTATGCTTTGACACCTTTTAATTCAGCTGATTCCATGAGAGCCAATTGGTCCCACAAATTAGTCATAGCCGAATAAAATTCTTGAATGCTCATATTATTTTGCTTAAGAGCTCTAATATCACTTTCCAACTGATAACGTTTAGCAAAATTAGACTGATTATACAACCGTCCCAAATGGTCTCAAACCTCTTTAGCAGTATCATATTTTGCTAGTTGCATACCTATTGACTGAGAAACAGAATTATTGATCCAAGTAATGATCTTCGAATTACTAACCTCCCATGTATCTAAATCTTTTGCATACGTTGCTGCATCTTTTTTATCGGTAGGCTTAACGGAGGTTCCATCAACATAACTCCACATCCTTTTTCCTTTCAAAAAATTTTTCATTACATAACTCCAATAAGGATAATTTTGTCCATTTAATTGGACACTTATAGATTGAAGAGAATCATCTTTATCACTAGCCATTGCAATAAACTATGAGAGCCAAAAAAATAAAAAATTGGAATCTGTTGCCGAAGACAAATTGCAAACCGAAGACAAGTGCAAACAAAAGGATGCTCCAATTACACTATTAATACTAAATCAAAAGAGAAAGAGGTGCCAAGACTTAATTTTTCAACAGATTCATAGACCCCAGTTCTAGTGGTATGCGTAAATACCACTCACAATTCAAGAAGCATATATTAATCTAAAAGTTCAAAGAGAGGATAAATCAAACCTGACAAGAATTCTCATCAAACATTCAAATTCTACTAGAATCAACCAAGCTCTGATACCATGTTAGGATCCATAGAAAGGGAGAACATATGGTGGCTAGGGTTTCATTAGAAATAACCAAAAGTCTTAGAGTACAAAACAATAGAAAGGTATAAATACTAAAGAATAAAAGACTAAACTACCCTTAATATTATATATTATCTAACAATATCGAGATTGATTTATGAGATCTTCACAACACTTTACAGCCATTCTATGCGATGAATTGGGACTTTTCCCCACATGCCCTAACAAAGGACAATTTAATCCATCATTGACATCATTCTTAGGTGAGTACTCCAACCAATATGAATGCGCATTAAACCAAAAACCTTTAAATCTTTGATTATTACCCTCTCCTGAAAATGGATATTCAATATTCTTGGGCTGATATGGATCAACTTTGAGATAAATATTGTGTATTTGATCTCTTTGATTAAAAGGAAATTCACATATCATTGGACGCAATCCAAGATCACGCTCTATATTGATAGCATCCATTTCCCTAGGTTGAATTCTTCTGCATTTCAAAGGTTGCTCATCTTGTTGAGGAGCTTCTAGTGAAACAGTTGATGCTTTCAACATAAGAGCTGGATGGGATTATTCAGAATCATTGTTTTCTCTCTTCTTAAAGAATGAAGAAAGATATCTTTGATTTGCCATGCTTCAACTGCAATTATTTTTAACCACAACAGTACTTAATAGTGAGAACACATTATGAAATATGAGCTTTTGTTTATTGCATAAAAGTTATGTAATCAGTTAAATATTTTTTAAAAATATAGAAATATATTATAACTTATAAAATATGGATATCAGACCAGTCACAAATATGACATATTGATACCGATAATAATTTGAGAAAATAAAATAATTCAATATAATCGTAATTGTCAGTGTCATGCCGAAAAGTTATAGAATAAAATAATTCAATGTAATCGTAAGGTGGCCGACACTAGCACACATCGAATCCAAAAAATATCCGTATTTTTCATAGATTACAACGTATTAAAATAATCATGCTTAGAAAACAAATTTTACAAACATTGGACATAATAGATTAGTATAATATTATGACAAATTAAAGTATACCCTTGTGAAAAAGAAAGAAAAGATCAATAGATTAAGAGAAAAAGGAAAAAAAAAAAAACTAACTTGTAGTCAAGAGTGTGGAGCTGAGCTGCAACGCAAATGCTACATCTACATAGAATCAATAAGCGGGTTCAATCGTGTGGTGCTACAAGCAAATGGAGAAATTGGAAATGTTACCTTAAAATTGTGCTTGAATTTGGGATTAGGTTTTCTTTATTTTTATTTTTATTTTCATTAAAAGGAATTAGGAATAGAAATAGACTACTAGGAATAGGAATAGATAATACTTGGAATAAAAATAGACTACTTTGAAGAGAGTCTTTATTTTTAGGAATTTTTTTTATGTTTCCGTCTCTTTTCATTTTTTTTCTTTTTTTTTAAGTGATAGTTCTCTATATATTCACTCAAAACTTAAGATGTTGTTAGTTCCGTGAGCAACTCCAACCTTATGTTGTTGTCAGGACTAGAGAACTATTTCTACATAACTCCAAAGAAGATAAAATATTATTTTTCTGGTCTATAGGCTTGTAACTTGGTCGTCACCGAAAGAAAAAAAAGATATTATTTTTTTACGGTTCAAATTTGGCTAGCAAAGAATATAATAATCATAAGGGTGGCTTGAAAAAAGCTCTGCATTATAACAAAAAATTGCCTCTAATGCGTATAAATTAAATCAACAGAGCTCTCTCGAGCATTATCAAGAAAAATTGTTTAAGTGACTTTTAATTAGAATTTTTTAGAAAATTGCCTAGGTGGCATTCAATTAAAGCTTATATATATTATTTTTGTATCTTTTTGTTTTTAAAAAAAAAAACTCATTAAAAAAAAGTTGTTAGATATACACAACTAAATTAGAAATTCCTAATTTTTTAAAATCTTTTCTTGTATTTTTTTTTGTAAAACTTCTCAAATAATTTTTATTATAGTAACTCTAATATTATTATATATTTTTGTACAATTTCTAATATTATATTTTTTTTGTAGAAGAAACTCTTTTTTTTTGTCGGGATTGACATCTCTATTATATATCTCTATCTCTATTACAGTATATACATTGCCAGATTCACATGGAGCTCATTCGTGCATTCTCAATAAAAATTGTTAGGTGACATTCAATTAGAGTGTCATAGAAATTGATTAAGTGACATTCAATTAAAACTTCTCTATTTATTTTTTGTATCTTTTTTTCATCTTCTCTAACACATTATTAAAAAAAAGTTGTTGGATATATATATAAATTTAGAGCTTCTCTGTTTTTTGTATTTCATATCATTATATAATTAGATCGCACCTTACCTGATAACAAAACTAGATCACGCATATATGTAGCCTAAAGATCAGAAAATGAAAATTGTTTCTCTGTGAAACGGTGACAATTTTGTTTTGAAGAATATGAATGAGATCAAAGTATTTTGATATTTATTAAAAATATAATATAAAATTAACAGCTATTAATTTGTTGATGAGCCTCTATAGAGACCTATAACGGGGATGATGTCTTTGTAAAACTTAAAATAAATCTCTATCTCTAAATGATTCATTGGTAATGTAAAGTGACTTATATTTTGGTACGGATGGAGTAATGAACAATCAAGATTTATAATTTTTTGAATTATAAAGAAATATTAATTAAAATGACATTGTCTAGATTATAATTTTAATTGTTTATATAATCTATGAGAATTTTAATTTTTTTACAATTCAAATATTTAAATTTTCATAAATATTCATTCGAACATTTTTAGATATGTTAATTTATTCATGTGAGTGGAAATCCTTACATTTTTCTATTTGACGTTGATGTGTGAAAATTGTTTCTTTGTGGTAGAATGACAAAAAAAGTTTGAGAATAGGAGCGAGATTAAAATAATTTGATATTCACTAAAAAATAATATAGAATCAACAAGTATTTTTTTGTTGATGGAGCATCTATAGATACCTGGAGAGATGTAAATAGTAAGAAAATTACGGGAAACATTGTGCACTTTTCACCGCATTATTAAAACTAAACCATGGCTAATTAATATTTGTATTCCGACGGCATGAGTTATCATCATTTTGTGTTCAACGCCTTTCAATAGAATTACTTCAAACTGATGAAATTTATGACAAACCAAAAATATATTGATCTAATCTATGATTTTTTTTTTTTATATAATTTAAATTTTAAATTTTCCATAAACTTTCGTTCAAGCTTTTTTAAGGATGTTATTTTATCAATGTCAGTATATGGGGGAATCGATTGAACATGTACTTGAATCCCAAAGAACGTGGTTCGATTCTCGCGTAAGCCAAAAGCTCTACAGAGAGGGGAGTAGAGAAGATTGTGAGGTACAATGTCGGGTTGCCTACTATATAAGAGAATAGGTTCGGACCGTTACACATGGTATATTTTAATTTTATGGAAAATCATGCTCCCAAAAAATCTCCAAAAATATAAAAATCCAGAACATATTTTCAATTAAAAATAGAATCAACAGTCAAATAGATTGACATATATTTATTTGAAAGGTCGTGCTAAACGGTACCTCGGACACTTGTTAAGCATATAAAAAATAGAAATAAAAAATAAAATTAATATTAATCAAATAACTTTTTACATTCTCGATGCATTGAATGCACAAATTCTAAGACAGAATTTCCATATTTATATACTTAACTAGTGCCCGGGGACACTATTTAGCATTTTCCTTATTTGAAATATAATAGAGTTTATAATTATTTTATATTTATAGAGTTCCTATATAGTCTCAAGGATGAAAACGATCGAAAGAATCTCATAATAGTGTGGAACGGGAAGCGAATGAATACTCTTCATCACACTCTACCATGTAACATTCTTAAACATATATCATCCAAAAATTATCTTCAATTCATGGTAAAATTTTTAAAAAATTCTTAAATAGCATTTTAAATAAACATTTCAATAATATTGAAAAAGAAAATAATCCCATGAATTGCAAGAGCTAACATACTATTCCCTCCATTTTTTTTTACTTGTCGTTTTAGAAAAAAAATATTTATTCCTTTTTATTTGACGTTTTGGCAATTTAGGTTATATTTTGCCTATTATATCCTCCCTAATTTTTATGTAACAAAGGTTGTTTGTTTTTTTTTAATAAAGTTTGTTACATTTTTTTTGTAGTTTTAAAATTTTTAGAAAGGGAAAGAGTATGTGCATAAAAATAAAAATTTATCGGTAGATTAAAATTAAGATTTTTTTTTTTAATCTAAAACCAAAGACATTTGTGAGATAACAATTTGTTGCTAAACTAAACTCTTGAAAACCAGGGCACTTTGTGACACATCACTCTATCCATATTATCACCGAGACTGAGCGCATCGCTAAATCCACAAAATGGCCACAACTCCATCTCTTCTAAACTCATCTGCCTCTTCTTTTTTCGCTCAATTTCGAACTTTCCCAACCCAATTTTCTTCTTCATTGTTCTCTCATGGAAACCACAGGCATCGAAGTGCAGTAGTGTCCGTCAAAGCCATAGCTTCTGGTGCTGTATTGGTGGAGAAGTCTGAAGCAGAGCAGGTTTATAGGCTCAAAACTACCTACAATGAGAAAATTGTTCCTTTGCTCATCGAAGAATTCTCTTACTCCAACATTCATCAGGTTTTTGTCAAATCTAGACTCTTTTTTGTAATGAGAATTACTTGCAATTGTTTGATATTGCGTTTTTGTTGGGTTTGTCTGTGAAAGTTTGAGTCTTTTTTGTTTTTTGTTTGACGGGGTTTTGCAATTTTGGTACCATTTGGTGGGGAAAATGTTATGGAGTCATGTATTCTTTTTTTGGGTTGATGGGGTTTTTTAATTTTGGTATTCAAAGTGAAAATTGCAGATTTTTTGGGGAGGCATATATATAAGATGGTTTTTTCAATCAAATTTTGCATTGATGGATAATGTGTTTTTTCCTCTTTTCAGGTTCCTAAAGTTGATAAGATTGTGGTAAACTGTGGTATTGGAGAAGCTGCACAAAATGCAAAAGGTTTGGATGCAGCAATATTAGATCTAGCACTGATCACTGGACAGAGACCTGTTAAGACCCGGGCGAGGAATTCTGTTGCCACGTTCAAAATCAGGGAAGGTCAACCACTTGGGATTGCTGTGACACTCAGAGGAAAAGTGAGCCTTTAGTATTCAATTGATATTGCTTGGTGAATATATTTTTTCGGTATGAATGAGACGATTATTAAGTTGAACTTGACCTTTTCTTACCGTTGATTATATGTAGAACGATGTTGGTATCATGAAAAGGACGAGTGAGTATCCAAAGATAGTTGAATGAGGGATAACATGATTGTTGAAGTTTTCATTTCTTTATTAAGGCATATTTATCTGATCTTGTAAGGTCGTACCCCGGTTAGTAGTTTTGAATGTTGGTAATGGATCGCAGCTAACTATAGAACTTGAGTAGTTAAATAATCTTTTACAAACGTGCAGATCCATAATTCTCTTTGCCATAAAGAAAAACCAAATTTGAGTTGGGAATATTCTCTTTTGACATAATATACTAAATGATACTATTTAACAAGTTTCCTAGCAAAATTCAGAAGTCAAAAGTTAAGTAAATTTTGGCTTCCCGGGAATTTACTGAATGCTACTATTTATGGAGTTTCTACGGTGTCAAAAAACCTGATTATATGTGGCAACATATTTGAATCTGGTATCAGTTTTTTAAGTACATTACAGTTCTCCATTGAGTACCAAATTATAGTATTTTACTTCAGGTTTAGGCTCAAATTCTAACACACATGAGTTTAAATAGCAGTTGTGGTTTCTTTGTGATCCTTGTTATTGCAGAAAATTGAGGTCAAATATGGTTGTGGAAACATCACATAAAAAACCTTGATGTTGCGGCCACAACTGCACTCATAGATCGTTTTTTAATACCATACTAGCATAATCTACATTCTTTGCAATGATGCGTTCATTGTGTTTATATAGTCGAAATCTAATACCTATTGTATGATTTTTGATAGATAATGTACTCATTCCTAGACCGTGTTATCAACTTAGGGCTTCCTAGGACAAGAGATTTTCAAGGTGTGAATATCAGCAGCTTTGATGGGAATGGGAATTTCAACATTGGTATTAAGGACCAAACTGTGTTCCCAGAGCTGAAATCTGGTTTTGGTACACCTAGAGGAATGGATATCTGCATCTCAACAACTGCTAAAACTGATCAAGAAGGACAGAAATTATTGGCTCTCATGGGCATGCCCTTCAGAGAGGCAGTTGAAAATACCCAAATAGTTCGCAAAAAGAAGTTGAAGTCTCATCATTTTGATCCAAAATCAAAGGGTAGAGGAGATAGAGCAAGGAAGTAAAATCATTTTTATGCATGTAAATTCAGAGGGATAATGATAATGAACTAAGGTTATTAACAGAAGAGAAATTGTGTTGTAGCCCTTGTTTTATTCAGATGTTATATGTATGCTTTCATATTGCCATGTTATTACAAGGTTTTATTATGGTCATGCAGATCATGCTTGCTTGCTGATTTCCATTTATTTCTAAATTATTTGGCTTAGTGGAGTAATATTTTAGGTTAATTTCTATTCATTGTTCTACAACTTGGCATTCTTGAGTCTTGACTACTCATATTTGAATTCAAATCTTATGTCGTAAGCATATCACATTAATTGTAAAGGTGTTTTTCATTACAAGAAAAAGAAAATCAATTTAAGTAAAGGATTGTGTTGGGTCAATTAATATACAAATTTTCAATCTATTTTACAACACAAGAATGCTACCTCATGAAGCTTTAGAAACTCAAATGAAAAGGGATATATGCAACAAGGAAGTTTCTTTGCAGCTAAAGAACTAAATTTTTCACTTGCTTCAAACTGATAAACAGTAAAGACAATTTATTTCTTCCAGTTTTCCACAGTCTGAAACAGAACTCTATATATGGATAGCTTCTCCTTCTCAGTCAATCAACTTCTGCATTCTACTGTTTCTTGAAGAAAAATTCCTAGCTCAATCAAATTTGGATGTTCACTATGCAGGCCTTACCATGGGCATTCCTTTTAACAACAAAAGAATGAAAATCAATACATTTTTAATCAAATATCACAGTAAATCTAATCTCAATTAGGATCAGGTATATGATAAATTTTTTATCTCTATTGATCAAAAATATTTTTTTTCACTCTTGTTGTGTGAGTTTGTCATAACCATTTTGTGTTATTATTTTTTCAGCAGAGATGAATATCTCAGTATCAAGCCTTAAACTCATCAAGGACTCATGTAATGACAGAGTCTTGTAAGTTGTAACAACAGTTTCTGAATTACCCTATAAACATTATAAACCACATAAACCATTATGAGCAATATTGTGGATCTCAACTCTCTGAGATCATATACACAAACATGTAAAATCAAGCAATTATTCTTAGCTACTGATATTAAAGAAAAAGGTACCTGAAACGAGGGTGCAATGCTTCCAAATGCTCATATTGTTGCAGTACTCCCATCTTTACATGTTCAGTGTCATTTTAGGTAAAGAATATTTTTATTTTGTATGGATGAGAGCCAGTGCCGAGTGGATGGTGTTTCCAGGAGACGGACACAATCAATTATGATGATCTGTTGTATGGAGGGAAGATGGCTAGGAAAATGTCCCCTCAGTTGAGGACACTTGCATAACCTCAGAGTTTGGAGACAAGTAAAAGGTAACTTGCTTCCTTCAAAGGGAAGCCATTCCTTCCAACTTGACGTGTTCCTAAATTGCAGATTTTGTAGGGATGGAAATGGTTGGGATGAAGAATGGGAACCTTCTCCTAGCATGCCATAGAACTCTGGGCCAATTGTCTTCAATATCCTCATACCATCTATCCGTAGGTCCTTGAGAGAACATAGCTGACCTAGTGGAGGAAGTGTTAGGCAATATTCACAATTACTGATGGTAAGGTACACTATATTAGAGAAAGAAGAATCTCCCAACCAACTAGGAAAACTTTTTCCACCATAGTAGCCAATAGTCAGTTTCTTCAAGTTTATTGATGGTTGCAACACACCAAGCACATTTTTATCTGTTTGATGGTCTTCAGTTTGTTCTCCCCATTGTAACACTAACTCCTCGATGCGTTCTTTGCTCTTTAAGTTTGCAGCAAATGCCTCCATGGAATCAATGACATTATGCAGGTTCAAGATGGTAAGTTTTCCCTGTAAGTGTGGAAATTTGCTAAGCTCTTTGATACTTAACCCAACTTGTCCCCTACCTACTATAAAAACAGTTAGAGTTCGGAGATTTTCTAGTTCCACAATTTGCCTCGGCAACTCCTTTATATTTGTCCCACTGATATCAAGGTGACGCAAATTGATCCACATTCCAATATGTATTGGCAAATCAGTGAGACGATAACAATATGATAGAATCAAGGTTTGCAAATTGTAAAGATTACATATTGTATTAGGCAAGCTTTTGATTCTTGTGTTGGAGAGATCTAGATACCTCAATTGTGTCAAATTTCCAATTGAATCTGGTAGTTTGGTGAGATTTCTATACTTAGATAACGATAACACACGCAAACCCATGAGTGTGGGTAGCAAATCAAAAACCACATGTCTAGATATACAATTTTGTCCCCACAAAGGGCCAATGGGTAGGAAGCTTCGTAGACATTTGAAATCGTGGAAAATCTCACAATTCTTAGAAATGTCTTGTTTTTCACGGTTATATGATAAATGGCGAATATTTTTAGAGTTGTTACCTCCATATTCAAGCTGACAACTTGCTCCTGATATGACTGTAGCTAAGTCACTGACAAGGTCATGCATGGCAAAACAATTCCCATCAACATCATCATTTGATTGTTGAATTAAGGATCTAGATATCAATTCGGCAAAGAATTCATCACCTATTTCCTCCGTTTCTTTCGAACCTAGAGAATTCTCAATGAATCCTTCTGCCATCCACAACAAAACCAGTTGCTTCCTATCAAGTGGATAATCCTTTGGAAAAATTGAACAATACGCGAAACATCTTTTCAAGTGAGAAGGAAGATATAGATAACTCAAACGCAAAGCTGGCAGGACATCATCATCACCTTGTAATTTCCATACGCCACTGTTCAAAATTTCATTCCAATGCTCTGCATCTCGATTAAAGCGTAGAAGTGCTCCGATTGTTTTAGCAGCTAGTGGCAGTCCGTAACAGTTTCTAGCAATCCTTTGGCCAATTGCTTCTAGGGTTGGATAGTCATCGCCATGAAAGCCCTCACTTTCGAATGCACACTTTGAGAGTAAAGACCAAGAGTCTTCATCCGATAGAGGATCTAAGTTATAAATATGAGATGCACGTCCGACCTCTGCAACCCTTTGTAGACGTGTTGTGATGATCACCTTGCTTCCATATTTTCCATCAAAAGAAGTTACCAACTCATAGTAATCGTCACTCCACACATCATCCAACACAAACAAAAATCTTTTGTTTCTCAAAATTTGCTTTAATTCAGCTCCAAGAATATCAAGATTATTGCAATCCCATTTTCTTGATGTGATAGCTTCAAGGAGAGATTTAGTTACTCTCAAAATATCAAAATTTTCATGCACACAAACCCAGGCTTTTAGATCAAAATGATTCTCAACTTCTATATCGTTGTACAGAAGTTGAGCGAGGGTCGTTTTACCCATGCCTCCCATGCCTAAAATTGCGATGACACCAATATCATTATTGTCTGTGTTTCTGTCTGATATCAACATCTTAATTAGTTTCTTTTTTTCATCCTTCCTACCAACAGTGACAGATTCACTTAGTAATAATGAAGTTGTAGGAAGTCTACCAAAAACCTCCTGACTTGCCGTTTGCAAGCCAAGGGTTTCTCCCCGTTGCGCAAAATGCTGCAATCTTTCACACAATTTCTTTATCTGGGAATTGATATCTCGATTGGTGTTAAAAGGAGATGAAAGGAAGTTCCGCATCTGATCTGTGACCTTGCATCGCAGGGAATCGTAACTAATTTGGTTAAGCAAATCCTCTGCATCATAGATTGCATCTTTTAACCCATCATGCCACTGTCTAACATTTTGATCCTCAAACTGCTTCTTCTCTGCATCATCTAACACAGGCGCAAGAGTGAGCAGTGTTGTTTGTAAGAGAGAGATGTTCATTTTCTTGTGGTTGGTGTAATCTAGAAACTCTGTTGAAGTTAGTTTGTTAATCATGGTTTGAATAGGAGCAGAGAGAAAGGCATCTCCGACCCTAGTTGCACTTGCACTTGCAGCCATTTTTTTTTCCTGTTTTGGTTAAAGTTGAATGAAGGTAAGGTAACTTGGAGATCTAAATGGTGAATCACTTATATGTATTGTATTGCAGGGAAATGTCCAGGAACATGTCACGTGGGAAATGAACCGGATACTAGAATAGAATATAATATAATACAATACTCGTGGTCCCGGCCGGAGGGGTCATTGGTTAAATAAATGTTTAAATAATCTTTTTTTTTCAACAAAAGACAATGAAACTTTGCAAGGGAACTTGTAGGGAAGTTTCTAATCAATAAGTTAAAGTTACCCAATAGCTTCCCCTCTCTTTCCCTGATAGAAAGAGGAACAACAATAGGAAGGAAGAGAAATACTAAAAAATTTAAAAAGTAAAGTGATTAAGGGTAATTTCATCAATTTGTTGCTTTTCAAATTTGATAGGGGTGTAACTAGCAGAAATAAAAAATATTACGTATAAACAGAATCAACTTCCCTGCAAAGCCTACACTATTTTTTTCACATTTTGACAGTCTTAAAATCCTAGTATTTCCTATAATTGGGCTTGTCTCAAAACTGTCACTGTTAAAAGAAGCATAGATATAATAAAAGACAAAATAACAAAACACAATACAAGGTAGTAGGTGTAGGAGTTGTTGAACAAATGGGAGCATTCACTGTAGGTGAAGATGAAGCCTCTTCATCTTCTACCTCTCCTTGCCATTCAAGTTCAACCACAAGGTTATGCAGCTACCATGTGTTTTTGAGCTTTAGAGGAGATGATACACGCAAAGGATTCACCGATCATCTTTGTGCTGCCCTTGAAAGAAAAGGGATCACAACTTTTAGAGATGATAAAGACCTTGAGAGAGGACAAGTCATTTCACAAAAGCTCATCAATGGAATTCAAGATTCTATATTTGCCATCACTATTCTCTCACCAGACTATGCTTCTTCCACTTGGTGTTTGGACGAGCTTCAAATGATCATTGAGTGCAGCAGCATTAACAACCTGCAAGTTTTGCCAGTCTTCTATGGTGTGGACCCATCTGATGTAAGGCATCAAAGAGGTTGCTATGAGGATGCTTTCAGAAAACATCAAGAAAAATTTGGTCAACACAGTGACAGGGTTGAAAAATGGAGAGATGCTTTGACACAAGTTGCTAGTTACTCCGGATGGGATTCCAAGGACTGGTAAGATATCTCATCATTAGACATAGTTATTTATAATCTCTTGATCTGAATGTTGATTGTTGAATTCATTCACTAAGATTCAATTGATTAAAGAGATCGGAAAGTTCACTTAGACATTTAGAAAGTCCAGCTTTCACATATTAATTATGTTGGTGCTGATAACACACATACACACAAATAAATGGTAACTTAGATATTATTAGCTGTGCAGAATGTTGACCAATTCTGCCTGATATCAAATGTCAAGCACACTCTCTTATTTTCACAAAGTAAAGTGTCCCTTATGTTTAAGTTTGTTGCTTTATTTTCTTATGGTTTGGTTGTTGGGTGCTTCTGTCTGTACAGGCATGAGGCATTGCTTGTGGAAAGCATTGCTCAACACATACAGAGAAAGTTGGTTCCTAAATTGCCATCTTGTATGGAAAACCTTGTTGGAATTGCTTCAAAGGTGGAGGAAGTGAACAAGCTCATAGGTATGGGGTTGAAAGACATTCGCTTTATAGGCATATGGGGTATGGGTGGCATAGGTAAGACAACTATTGCTAGAGCTGTCTATGAGGCAATCCAAGGTGAATTTGAAGTTACTTGCTTTCTTGTTAATGTTAGAGAGATGTCTGTGTCAAATGGTTTGGTTCACATACAAAGACAATTGCTTTCTCATCTAAGTGTAAGTAGGAATGATTTTCATAATTTGTATGATGGGAAAAAAACAATACAAAACTCTTTATGCAGAAAAAAGGTTCTTCTCGTTCTTGATGATGTGAATGAATTAAACCAGTTGGAGAATCTGGCTGGGAAACAAGATTGGTTTGGTCCAGGAAGTAGAGTATTAATCACAACAAAAGATAAACACTTGCTAATGACACATGAAGTACATAAAACTTATGAGGTTGGACTGTTATCTCATAATGAAGCCCTTCATCTCTTTTGTTTGAAAGCCTTTAAAGCAGATCAACCACAAGAAGGGTATCTGGATTTGTCCAAAGAAGTGGTGGACTATACTGGTGGTCTTCCATTGGCACTTGAGGTTTTAGGTTCTTATCTTTATGGAAGAAATGTTGATCTTTGGCATAGTGCTGTTAAAAAAATAAGAAGTGCTCCTCTCCGTGAAATCCAAGATAAACTGGAAATAAGTTATGAGAGTTTAGATGCCATGGAGAAGTCTATATTTCTAGATATTGCATGTTTCTTCAAGGGAATGAAAAGAGATAAAGTAATAGATATATTAGAAAATTGTGGTTATTGCCCCAAAATTATAATTCAAGTTTTGATTGACAGATCTTTGATAACTCTAGATCAGGTGAATAATAAACTGGGGATGCATGATTTGCTTCAAGAAATGGGCAGGAATATTGTATTTCAGGAATCTCCAAATGATCCTGGAAGACGTAGCAGGTTATGGTTTAAAGAGGACGTTGATTGCGTGTTGACAAAAAATAAGGTGGTTACTAATTTGTCTGCCACTGTTCAATAGTTAGTTTTACGTAAAGTAAATACATAAGATATTGTCTTTTGTTTGACATTGTGTTTCCCCTAATTGTATGTTGAATAAGAACCACTTGCATTCTGAGAGATTATTATGATTTTGTAGGGAACTGAAAAAATTAGCAGTGTAGTTCTCAACTTGCTTCAACCATATGAAGCACGCTGGAGCACTGAAGCATTCTCAAATGCAAGTCAGCTAAAACTGCTCAGCTTAACGGAGGTGCATCTTCCCCTTGGCATCAGCTGCCTTCCTTGTTCGTTGAAAGTTCTTCGGTGGAGAGGATGTCCTTTGAAGACTCTGGCACAAACAAATCAATTGGATGAAGTTGTTGACGTTAAATTTTCTCATAGCAAAATTGAACAACTTTGGCAAGGAATAAATGTAAGTCCCCTTTAATAAGAGCTCTATTAAGTTTTATCACCATGACATTTGATGCTGATATTCTATTCACATTTTGAGCAGTTTATGGAAAAGCTCAAGTACCTGAATTTAAAATTTTCGAAGAACCTAAAGAGATTGCCTGATTTTTCTGGGGTTCCAAATCTTGAAAAATTGATTCTTAAAGGCTGCGCAAGCCTAACTGGGGTTCATCCATCTCTTGTACACCACAATAAAGTTGTTCTGGTGAATTTAGAGGACTGTATAAGTCTTGAAGCTCTTCCAGAAAAATTGGAGATGAGTTCCCTCAAGGAATTGATTCTTTCTGGTTGCTGTGAATTTAAATTCCTTCCAGAGTTTGGGGAAAGCATGGAAAATCTATCGATGCTTGCTTTTCAAGGAACTGCTATAAGAAAACTTCCCTCGTCACTTGGACACCTAGTTGGACTTACTGATTTGAACCTGAAGGACTGCAAAAGTCTTGTTTATCTTCCGGATACCATTCATGGATTGAATTCCCTTAGAGTTTTGGATATTTCTGGTTGCTCAAAACTCTGTAGATTGCCAGATTGTTTAAAGGAAATCAAGTGTTTGGAGGAACTTCTTGCCAATGATACTGCTATTGATGAACTGCCTTCCTCCATCTTATATCTTGATAATCTTAAATTATTATCATTTGCTGGGTGCAAAGGGACGTTGACCAAGTCAATGAACCGGTTTATTCCCTTCAACCGGATGCGAGCGAGTCAACCGGCACCCACTGGATTCAGATTTCCAAATTATGATTGGAATCTACCCTCTTTGAAACATATAAATTTAAGTTACTGTGATCTTTCTGAAGAATCAATCCCACATTACTTTTGCCACTTAACGTCATTGGTGTCTTTGGATCTAACTGGTAATAATTTTGTTACCATACCAAGCAGTATTTCTAAACTTTCGAAGCTGGAACTTCTTACTCTTAATTGTTGTGAAAAGCTTCAATTTCTGCCAGAGCTTCCATCAAGTATAATGCAACTGGATGCAAGCAATTGCGATTCACTGGAAACTCCCAAATTCGATCCAGCAAAGCCATGTAGTCTCTTTGCATCGCCAATAAAACTGTCCTTACCACAAGAATTTAAGAGCTTTATGGAGGTATGTATCCAATATCCTTTTGATTCATCTGTAACTGTGTATAAATTATTGAAGTACTTTCATGGTGATACATTAACCCAATCAATGCGTAACACATGACACACAATAGAAAATGAACTGTAAGATTAACTTTACTATATACTTATTATAATACATCGGAATTCCATGTCTGCATATGCTGTGGTATGTGTATGACATATTCTCCCATCTTGTTACTTATTCAACTCTATAATTATGTGTTGCAGGGACGTTGTCTCCCCACTACAAGATTCGACATGCTTATCCCTGGGGATGAAATTCCATCTTGGTTTGTTCCTCAAAGATCAATTTCCTGGGCAAAAGTACATATTCCTAATAATTTCCCTCAAGATGAATTGGTAGGATTTGCTTTGTGTTTCCTATTAGTGAGTTATGCTGTCCCACCCGGACTGTGCAACCATGAGATCGATTGTTATTTGATTGCATCTAATGATAAGAAGTTGATCAGCACCAGGAGATTACCTCCTATGGATCCATGTTATCCTCATCTTTATATTCTCTACTTGTCCATTGAACAATTTCGCGACAAAATTCTTGAAGATGATTATTGGAGTGACATTGAATTTGCATTGAAATGTTATTGCTGTCATTCATTGCAAATAGTGAGGAGTGGCTGCCGTTTGGTGTGTAAACAAGATGTTGAAGTATTTTAAAATCATATAGTCGTGTGTCCTGAAACTTGTTTGAGCGAACATTGTTTTAACCAAGCTGGGCTTCAGGGTGATTTTCATGTCATGCTACGGTGACAACAATTTACATTGGTGAGATTCGTTCAAATACAATCTTTGTAACAAAGTGTGGTTTAAATTTGAACTTAATGTATAAGATTGTTTAAATTTATCTATAAACTAAGAAGTTTTGTTCATATCTAATATTCTATAAATTTACCTATAGATGGATTTTATAGTATGCGTAGCAAATGTAACTAGATATGTTCGAATCAATGAAGTAAAACAAATTTATAGCTAAATTTGATATGAACTCCTTTTTCCTTTTCTTTGGTGCCTTCCAGATTTTATTTTCTGATAAAATGCTATAGATCTTTTCATATATAAGAAACAAGAAAGGGCACTTAGAAGCAGTGATTATGGTGATAATATTAGAAACTAATTACAGTTGAATAATGTGTTACTACTTGATGAAAAACTTCATACAAAGCTAGCCGAGCCTACTGGCTCCCAGTAACTAAATGCAGAAGTGGTAATACACATTTTGCACTTTTTGAGACAATATGAGTATAACAACTAGCAAAAGTTGAAGGACTAAACATGCATGTTTCAGCTAAATCTAATGAGCAAATGGATGCAACCTCCACCCTCATAAATGCATATGTTGGATTGGTCTTGAACCTTATGGTCTTGATATAGACCTCGATTTGTAGTTATCTGTTAGCAATATGAGTATGATAGGGAGTGCCAAAACTTGGGAGGATGAAGTAAAACATTGAGAAAGATAAAGAGTTCTTGAATGCACAAATTAGAATAACATTAGGGGTTTTGTATTCGAATTGTTGTGTCACCGTAGCATGTGGAAGTTAAAGTACTTATCAAGTTCACAACTGCGGTTGTAGGTCGTTTTTTAATTGTATAGAGTCCGCGTGTTTAGTTCAACAAGCGTACTTGATTCTTCTTTCCCATGTTCACGTTACCAGCCACTTCATGGACTATATAGAAAATCTTATTTGGCACTTAAAATATTCCACGCGGCTTATGAAATTGATAGAGAACAATGGACTGTGCCTTCATATCATTCATTGACATCGATAGGATCCTTCCGTCCAGCAGAACCTTAGGGTGACAAAGCCTTAAAGTTAAGGGAGAAGAAAATTAGAGCAGCCAAATAAAAAGTCCCATCTTCCAATGGTGGCTGGCTGCTAGTTCTCGACTCTATTCATGCCTTGCCTTATTGCTCCCTATCGACTAAAGCATTGAGGTACTAAATTACCCAACTTAAAATTTGCATTTTTTTAATGTTTTGTTATTAAGTAAACGGTTGTAGAGATGCATATCAGAAGATAATACAATTTGGACTAGTTTCAGTTTGATTAAATATAGATATAGCTCAATTTAAAAAATGTTTCATCGGTTTGAAGGAGCAAATCCGGGAAGGTTAGACACAATTTGGTGGCATGATTTATGCTCCATTGTAAGGGTGTGTGATGTGTAATCAAATTGGTTTGCAAAATCGGTCAGAAAAGAACTCAGGAACGGTAAAGACACATCTTTTTGGAGATATTTATGGCTTGGAGATCAACCATTTTCAATTTGGCCGCAGACAAAGAAGTTACAGTAGCGCAGAAATCTGACCAGGTAGATGATCTGCTGAACTGGCAGTGGTATTGGCAACGAATTCTGTCCCAAGAAGAAGAAATACGCGTGTCAATTTTGGCCAATTAATGAAAGATACATATAAGTATGTTCCAGATGAAAGTAGAGGTTTCTCGATGAAAGGCTGCTATGAGCTGTTGTTTGGACAAAGTTTTTCTGCATACAATGCAGATTTTCTGTCTGCTGTGCGACGATTGTTGGATACAGCAGTGCAATCGAAAATCAGTTTGTACAGCTGGGAATTGTTGAAGAACAGGCTTCCAAGTCGGGTTGAATTATGGTGGAGAGGATTCATCCAGGATGTGCATCAGCAGTGTTGCATTATTTGTTTTGATAACATTGTATCAGCAAGCCATTTGTTTGTAAGTTGCATCAAAACTCGGAAGCTTTGGAATTTAATCTTTAAATAGTTGGATTGGAAAGAGGGCGGATGGAGCACCGAGATAGTCAATAATTTTTTATTGTTTAATTTGATGTATAAAGGCAAGAAAGGTAACAAGGTTTAACTTTCACATTTAATTTGGTTAGCAACGGTTTGATGTATTTGGTTGGAACACAGTGATATTCTCTTTAACAGAAAAGTCGCCACTGTTTTGGATGATGCGGAGCGAATCAAATGGTTGTCTTGGGCTTGGTTTATCGGCAGGGAGGGGAGGAGCAAGAATTTTGTCTTCTCAAATAGTTGGACGAATAATCCCCTTGTTTGAATGTATCTGACAGTTCTTGGTACTAACTGATATGGGGGGGCTTCGTGCTTTAACTTATTCCTTTTAGTAGGTGCCATTTTTACACTGTCATTTTGGAGAAATTCTGCAGTTGGTTTTGGTTTCTGAGATATGCTAATATCGGCACAACAGTTTATAAGTTGGTGACAATGTGGTATTATCTATTATGAAGGTTCTTGTCTAATTGTTGGTGATACAACATGGTTTTGGTGACAATGTGGTATTATCTATTGACAGTTGATGGATTTTTATCTCAGACAAGTTGTATGGTTAATCAATATGGTATCTGCTGTTAGGGGTTGTTAGTAGTTTTGCACATCTTGTGCTGAGTGCTGACTTACTCTTTGATAATAAAAATTTGCTTATAAAAATCAAGGAGAAAAATGATGATTATTGCTTTAAACTTTTTACTATTAACATCAACTCCTTTAAAACTCCAAGGACTAAATTTGGAGTATGTATGAGTATATCCCCTTCTATTTTATTCACTAGTTATTAAAATTAAAATACTAATATGTATGTTTCTACTATTAAACTTTTTCTACTTTTATTCTAAGTTTTATAGTATATATTTTTCATAAGCAATTCTTAAAAAGAAAAAAAAAATCAAAAGCAATTACTGTCTAATTGTTTTGATGCTATAAAGAAAGTAAACTCTAAATGCAATATGTTGTAAATATTAGATTTTTTATAGTATTAGTTTATTATAGTATTAGTATGAGGCCCATTAGACTAAGCCCATTAGGTTTATATTTAATCAAGTATTTGTAATATTGTAATTGACACTTCTGAGATAGTAGTGAAGTCATTTTCTACATGGTATCACGAGCTCCCGATTTTGGGGGTATCGCTTCCGCATAAACAGTAGCCGTATATTTGCGGTTCTTTTTTTTCTTCGCCTAAGCTGCGATTTAAATCCTTTGTATTCCATCTATTTGGAATTTGTTACTATTACTCTTTGTTTCAAGCTAAACTGAGTATTGCGTTGTGATTCACGTCTCACCTCCCATACCATTAGAACCAGCAAGGAAATACGAGTCAGACAACACCGGAACCACCGCCGTCAGAACTCGCACGCGCCCACACGCGCCAATTTTCTCAGGCGCGTGACGCCCACTCTCAGTAGCGTCTCTGGCGCGTGACTCCCACGCGCCACCTTCCTCGCCGTCGTTCGCCGCCAAAATTTCTCAGAACCTTCGACCAAGGCTCCTTGTTTCATTGGAAGGGTCAAAATCACGATTTGAGGTACTTTTATTCATGGGTTTTTTTGACGTGATTGAGTATTTTCCGACAGTTTTTTGTTTGCACCTATTTGGCCTCCCTGTTTTTTGGCCGCTGCTGCACTTCTTTTATCCTGTGTTATTGTTGGTTGTTACTGCACTTCTTGCTGTATATGATGGAAAAGGTTAATGGAATCAATTTTGGTGTTTCCCATCTTGGATTGGGTGATAAGAGTATGTCTATCCAATTACCTAAAGCCTTTCACACAAGCTTTAACAGTAGTTGGATTATTGATTCTGGTGCTTCTCATCACATGACATTTGATTCTAAACAATTTTTGAAATATATTTCTCCATCCGGTACTCCTTACATTACTGTTGCAGATGGTTCTCATACTCCTATTGCTGGTTGTGGAGATATTGAACTTCAATCCTTTAAGTTGAAAGATGTGCTTCATGTTCCTGGTTTATCGCACAATCTTCTCTCTGTTCGTAAAATTACAAAGGATAATAATTGTGCAGTAATATTTTCTGATTCTCATTGTGTGTTTCAGGATCTTGCAACGGGGAAGACGATTGAAGTTGCTAAGGAACATGGAGGGTTATATTATCTCTCTGATGCACAAATCGGTCAGAAGGTGTTGTCTACCGCACTTCAGTCTCAGTCAAAGTCTTCGTCTGCCGCACAAATTTGGCTTCGGCACAAGCGTCTAGGTCATCCTCCATTTCCACTAATGAAACGTATGTTTCCATCTTTGTTTTCAAACCAATCTGTTGAGTCTTTTAAATGTGATATATGTCAGTTTTCTAAGCATACACGGACTACTTTTCCGTCGAGTCTTACTAAAAGTGTTGAACCATTTGACCTTATTCATTCTGATGTTTGGGGAGCAGCACCTGTTTCTAATATTTCTGGTGCGAGATGGTTTGTTTCGTTTATTGATGATTGTTCTCGAGTAACTTGGATTTTTTTGATGAATAATAAGTCAGAAGTACCACAATTGTTTATTCAATTTTACAATATGGTACAAACACAGTTTGGAAAAAGTATTAAAAGGATACGTTCTGACAATGGTAAAGAATATGTCAATCATAACCTTTCTAACTTTACCAGTAAAAATGGTATCATCCATGAATTCACATGTGTCGACACCCCACAACAAAATGGTGTCGCGGAAAGGAAAAATCGTCACTTACTTGAAGCTGCTCGAGCTATTCTCTTTCAAATGTCTGTCCCAAAATCATATTGGGGTGAAGCAGTTTTGACTGCTACTTATCTAATTAATCGTGTGTCATCTTGTGTTATAGATGATGTTAGTCCTGTTCAATTTTTGATTTCACGATTCCCTTTTGTTCCTATTTTGCGGGATCTTGAGTCTCGTGTGTTTGGTTGTGTTGTTTTTGTCCATGTTCATCAACAACACCGAACTAAGTTGGATTCTTGTGCAGTTAGATGTATCTTTGTGGGCTATCCTCCTAATAAAAGAGGGTGCAAATGTTATCATCCTCCTAGTCGTAAGTATTTTGTCTCAAAGGATGTCACCTTTCATGAAAATGTGTCTTACTTCACTCGTCCTCAAACTCAGGGGGAGAACATGAATGAAAATGACTATGGGTTTGAGTCTCTGATCATGCGTCATAATTTCCATGAAACACCTGTCCCAATTCCTGTTCATAGTCCTAATCTTGAGTCTACTCCTAGTCCTAGTCCTAGTCCTGAGTCTACTCCTAGTTCTAATTCTGAGTATGTCCCTAATCCTGAGTCTACTCATAGTCCTAATCTTGAGTCTACTCCTAGTCCTAGTCCCGAGTCTACTCCCAATTCTAATTCTGAGTCTGTCTCTATTTTAGTTTCCCCATTATCTTCTGTTTTGCAGGAATCAACACCAATTATAACGTATCAGAGAAGAAATAAACCCGACATGTTCCAGAAACAAATTCAATCGCCTGAGCCGGAGGTAAGTACTGAAAGTGATTCCTCCATTGGTGATTCTCATACATCTGATACTTGTGATACTGATTTAGTTGATTTGCCCATTGCTTTGAGGAAGGGTAAACGATCATGTCCCTCTATATATAGACATCCTATTTCTCAATATGTTTCTACTAAACATCTTTCCATGCAGTATCAGAGTTTTATTGTAGCTATTGATTCTGTGAGAATCCCATCATCTATTGATGAAGCATTGAAAGATAGAAAGTGGGTCCAAGCTATGAATGAGGAAATGAAAGCACTTGAGAAAAATGGTACTTGGGAGATTGTTGAAAGGCAAAGAGACAAAAGGCCAGTTGGATGCAGATGGATATATACTGTAAAATATAAATCAGATGGCACCATTGATCGTTACAAGGCAAGACTAGTGGCAAAAGGTTATACTCAGAGATATGGAATTGATTACGAGGTGACATTTGCACCTGTGGCAAAAATGAATACTGTTCGAATATTACTTTCTCTTGCTGCTTGTTTTGGATGGGAATTGCAACAATTTGATGTTAAAAAATGCTTTTTTACATGGAGACTTAGAGGAGGAAGTATATATGGAGACTCCACCCGGTTTTGGTCTCACAGGTTAAACAAACAAGGTGTGTCGATTGAAGAAGGCCTTATATGGACTAAAACAGTCCCCTCGGGCTTGGTTTGGAAGATTCACAAAGGCCATGGTGTGCTTGGGCTATAAGCAAAGTCAAGGAGATCACACTTTGTTTTTTAAACATTCACAAGGAGGAAAACTAATTGTACTTCTTGTTTATGTTGATGATATTATTGTTACAGGAGATGATTTAATTGAGAGACAACTGCTCAAAAAGAAATTATCCGAAGAGTTTGAGATGAAAGACCTTGGGCAACTCAAGTATTTCTTGGGAATTGAGGTAGCCTACTCACAGCAAGGCATTTTTATCTCTCAGAGAAAGTATGTGCTTGATCTTTTGCAGGAAATAGGCAAACTTGGATGCAAACCTACAAGTGTTCCCATTGAGCAAAATCATAGAATTAGCTTTGAGGAGAAAAATGCCAAAGTTGACAAGGGTCAATATCAATGATTAGTGGGAAAGTTGATTTATTTGGCACACACTAGGCCGGATTTGGCATACGCAGTGAGTGTGGTGAGCCAATTTATGCATGATCCAAGAGTGAGACACATGGAAGCTGTTAACCGTATTCTACAATATCTCAAAGCCACTCCAGGGAGAGGAATGTTGTTTAAAAGAGGTGAAAGTCTAACTATGGAGGCTTACACTGATGCTGATTATGCAGGTTCATTGAGTGATAGAAGATCTACTACAGGTTATTGTACCTTCTTGTGCGGTAATCTTGTTACTTGGAGAAGTAAGAAGCAAAGTGTAGTAGCTCGATCCAACGCTGAGGCAGAATTTAGAGCTATGACACTAGGAATTTGTGAACTATTGTGGATGAAACAAGTACTAGAAGACTTGAAGATACAATGTGAAGACCCTATGAAATTGTTTTGTGACAATAAATCGGCCATTAGTATTGCACATAATCCTGTTCAGCATGACAGGACAAAGCACATTGAGATTGACCGGCATTTCATCAAAGAGAAGTTGGATAGTGGATTGATAACTACAACCTATATTCCTTCTGGGCATCAGCTGGCAGATGTGTTGACAAATGGCTTACCAACAGAAAGATTCAACCAACTTACTTGCAAGCTGGGAATGATAGATATACATTCACCAGCTTGAGGGGGAGTGTTGTAAATATTAGATTTTTTATAGTATTAGTTTATTATAGTATTAGTATGAGGCCCATTAAACTAAGCCCATTAGGTTTATATTTAATCAAGTATTTGTAATATTGTAATTGACACTTCTGAGATAGTAGTGAAGTCATTTTCTACACAATATATTAATATTATTTATTAGAATTTAAAAGATATGCACCGTCAATGTAAAATAGTTTTATATGAACATCCGATAAAAACTTACTAATTTGTCACTTCACTCCAATCTTTTATATTTATTTCGAAACTAAATGTGTGACATGAAAGAATGATAATTTCTTATTGAATGACAGTATAAAACTATCGAGTAAAGATCCATTTTAGTCGGTGGATTACCATTTCATCTAAGAAAAAAAAAATCCATTTTACATTTTAGTCTCTAAGAAAAAACCTCAAGAATATATTTTGTGCCTCATAATTCCAAATTCTTCTTGTGACCATATTTTGAGGTTAAAATTGAAAGTCCAAAGAGGCAATTTGTTCACCTATTCTCCGATCAAAAGTGATTTTATTTTGAAAAATTTTAGAAATTCTATTTTAGAAATTTAAAAAGAAAAATCTAAAACTATTTTCCGTTTGTTTATTATAAAAATATCATTTTATAAAAAGGAATAAGGAGATTTCGACGTAAAGCACTAAATTTAGACAAACACCCATGTATATTTATGGGTGTCAAAATGGATGGATTTGGATTGGATTGTTAATGGATGGATCAAAGTAATTCATTTGTCCATTAACAATCCATTAAAATGAGATCAAAAAATCCAATTCAATCCATCCATTTAGAGATATAATCCATTCAATCCATCTATTATCATCATTTTAATGGATGGATATCAAATACATGCAACAAAATTAATTCAAATATTATTTTTAAATTTCATAAAACACTAAATATTATTTTTTATTTTAAATATTATTTAGAGGCTACCCAGCCTCCTCCTAAAGGCTGCCCGACCCCTCCTAGAGGCCGCCCGACACTGTCCGACCCCTCCTAGAGGCCGCCCGACACTGTCCGACCCCTCCTAGAGGCTGCCCGACACTGCCTGACACCTCCTAGAGGTTGCCCAACACTGCCTGCACCTCCTAGAGGCTGTCCAACACTGCCTGGCCCCTAAAATATTATAATCATACACTATAATATAATTTAATTAACTGATAATCAACTATAATTGTAATTAATTGGGCATATGTGTAATGCAACACATAAATATTTTTATTGAAAATAGGCAGACATAATCCAAGCAAACCACCTGTCATATAATATAATGTAATGCAACACATAATATAATAGCATTAAGATAGACTAGTTCCAAACATGATTTTGATGTTAGACATATGTGTTAGCCAAAGTAGCACATAAAACACTAATTCAAATATGTAATTAACTAAAAAGAAAGGACTAATACCAAAAACATTATTTGTTACGTCATAGAGAAGATTCAAAACAATATCATAGCATAAACTTCTAAACATCACTCCTAAATCATCATAAACTTAAAAAGAAACACTATAGTCTAATATTTCTGATTGTCTTGTTACATCATAGAGAAGATTCAAAACAGTATCTCAACCACCAAGTTACTCTTGTTACATCATAGAAAAGATCCAAGTCACTATGTTGATGATGGTCAAGTAGAGAAGGCTGAAAGGTCCTCGACACATTCAGGACCATCAATACTAAGACCCTGTTTGGATTAGCTTATTTTTGAGCTTATGCAAACAGCTTATGCAATATAAATTAAGTTTTATGCTATTTTATAAATTTAAACTAGTGAAAATTGTATTTTTATAAGATATTTTATCATAAACTATCTTGACAAACATATAATAATACATAAAAGTTACATAAGTTGTTTGCATAAGCTCAAAAATAAGTTAATCCAAACAAGACCTAAATGGAACTGCAAAAAAGAAACATCATACAAACTCAATATTCTTATAGCCAAGTCAATAAGTAAATCATGCATATCAAAAACAATAAACATCAGTTAACCAACAATATATATATATATATATATTTCAGTAGATATTAACCTGGAGTTCCACAAAGTCAATCGTGTGTACATATTAGTGCTTCAACATTATCAGGAAAAGTCACACTTCGATACTTGTCTAGTATACGGCCACCTATACTGAATGTTGATTCAGAGGCAACTGTAGTAATTGGAATGCTCAAAACATCACGTGCAATAATAGAATGTTCGGGATATTTACCCTCATTTGTTTTCCAATATTCCAGAACATCCAAGTCACTATGTTGTTGATGGTTAAGTCTTGGTTCTTTCAAATAAGTTTCCAAATCAGACACTTTACTTGATGATCCACACAATTGACATTCATAATTCCCATAATCATTTGGAGGAACACTTGGACTACTTCTAATAAACCTTTGTGAAGAAGAAATGTTTGTCTCATTAGGTGACTTGAGATATTCATTAAGAAAATTTTTCATCTTATCAAGGATGAACTTTGCAATATTCACTCCATCATTACCAAACAACTTCACATAGCAATACTCAACAAACTGCAACTTATATCTAGGATCAAGGATGACGGCAAATGATAGAATGACACTATAAGAGTTCCAATATTTATCAAACTTTGCCTTCATTCTTTTGGCCATGCAATATACTTGATTTTGAGTTTCAAACTCATCATGATTAACACATGCAGCTTCATTGATTTTCAAATGAATTCTCCACACACCACTGAAAAAAGGTTGGAAGTTGGATAAGTACTGCCGGAGAAAAGAGTGGTGATATCATAAAACGGTTTCAAAAACTCACCAATTTTTCCTAGCTCAATCCACTCCTCGTCAGATAAACTATCAAAGTTAGGATCAATATCATTGAGGTGGGTAAAAGCTTCCCAAAATCCTAAAGCACTCTCAAGCATTAAAAATGTCGAGTTCCACCTAATGGGCATGTCTTGACGAACTTGCTTAAAACTAACAATTGAGAGGTTGTCTAAACATAATGCAAACCTTGACTTCCGTGTATCTGAACCTCTTATATATTTCACACACCGGCGGATCTTCTCTAAAGAACTATTTATCACTTTTATTCTTTCATGAACAATCAAGTTTAAAATATGAGCTCCGCATCTAACATGGAAATAGGCACCATTGGCTATCAAACTTGGTCCAAATGATGGTTGTTTCTTTAATATACACACCATGGCATCATTATTAGATGCATTATCTAATGTAAGAGAGAATATTTTTGTCTCGATATCTCATTCCTTTAACAAACATAATATCTTCTCGGCCAAATTAGCACCGGTATGAGGTGGTGGAAAATGAAAGAAAGCTAACACTTTCTTTTCTAACTCTCACCTCATGTTAATGTAATGTGCGTTCAACACCATATATTGATATGTAGTTATTGCTGACCACATATCAAAAGTTAAACATATCTTTCCTGAAATTGATTGTAAATGAAATTTCAAATTTTCTTTTTTATACAACTTTTGAACATCAAACACAATTGTGTTTCTAGAAATTCCCTTAACATGAGGGTGCAAAAAAACGATGTAAATCATTAATCCCGTGATGTTCAACAAAAGAGAATGGATAGTTATTCTTAACAATTACCTGAGCGATCATTTCCCTATATTTTCCTTGATCAAATGGTGGATAAGACGATACATCCTCTCCTCCTTCACCATACTTCAGTGCATGGTTTTTCATATTTGTAGTTCCACCATCCTTTCTAGCCATGTAAACTTTGCCACAGTTTGCCTTTGGTAATCCTTTATCATCAACGAATCTCTCAAAGTAATCCCAAGTTAGTGATGTTTTTGTCCTTTTTGAACTCGAGATTGAATTTTCATCAAATTCATTCTCATCTTCAGATAGAGGTATATCCCTTTGACTAGACATATTTCCTATCAATTGACAATAATTAAATATAAGCTTAGGTTTCCAAAAAAACTCAAACAAACTTAAAACAAACTTAAACATATCCTACCAATCTAAAAACATATTGTAATCAAAATAGTTTTATATGAACATCCGATAAAAACTTACTAATTTGTCACTTCATCCCACTCTTTTATAGTTATTTCGAAACTCAATGTGTGACATGAAAGAAAGATAATTTCTTATTGAATGATAGTATAAAACTATCAAGTAAAGATCCATTTTAGTAGGAGGATTATCATTTCATCTAAGACAAAAAAAATAATCTATTTTAGTCTCTAAGAAAAAATCTCAAGAATATATTTTGTGCTTCATAATTCCAAATTCATCAATTTCCGCATAAAGAAAAGTCTACCAACATTGAAAAGTAAAAAAGTTTAACAATGAAGTAAAGTTAACATATTATTATTTATCAAAAGGGTATAATGATTTATTTACCGGTGCCTTTTAACCCGAGAGAAGAAACAAAAATCCAAGGAAGTGTGTCTTTGTGAGAATGAGAAAACAACACAATTTATAGATCTATTTAACTTCTTACGTTTTTTTATTGTTAGGGTTGATACTTAAATTTCTCTTTTTTTATATTGAGTTTTGCAATTTTTTCATGGACTAAAATATGTCCATTATTTATTACTCATCTTTCATTTATATTTATTTTTTTAATTTGATCGTTTACGTTTAAAAAGTTTTAAGTTAGTTATTTTTGTCAAATTTCAGTTTAAATTATCCGCTGGACTAGTTAAGTTGCATATGTGAAAAACTTAGAAAAGTGTCATGTGGAAGTCTTAAACAAAATTAATTCAAAATTTAACGAAAAAATAAACGAAATATATAAGTTGAAACTCAAAATCAACTTAGAGTTTAAAAATAAGGCTAGTACGGTAGAGTAGTAGTAAAATTATCTAAAATTTTAATGACATAATTGAAATTAATTTAATATAAATATCAATTAAATCATTATTTTAGTCGTAAAAATAAAAATTAATTTTAAGACAAAAAATCACAACTCTCCTAATCTTTACAACTAAAATAATAACATAATTGAAATTAATTTAATAGTATAAATTATATTTCAATTTTTCGTTGTTTTAAACAAACAAATATCAATTAAATCATTATTTTAATCGTAAAAATAAAAATAATTATCAACTTATATACTTTTAAACAACAATAAATCATGTTAAAATTTTAGATATTTTTTAAAATCCAATATCACATAAAAAAATCAATGTTATATACTAAAGGCTGCTTGACAAAAAAATTTGACAAAAGAAAAAAATATACAATTAAGAATATCTTTCATATATAAATGATTTCTCTCTCCCAAACTCCAATTTGCGATTTCTCACTCTCTTTGGTTTCGTTTCGTGCCTAGCTAAGCTTGGTTCATCACCGACTCTGTCAACCATGGCGTTTCCCTACATGGAAGCTGTTGTTGGTAATCATCTTCATTTTCATGCTTTCATTTCTCTCCTTTTCTTTTCCCACTTTTCAATTCATTTCATTCACCTACCGGGTCATGCTATTTGCCAACAAAGATTCTATCTTTCTACGAAATTTAACGTTTTGCCATGACTTTAGGGTTTAGCTAGCTTCTGAATTCTTGGGTTCTTTATCAAATTTGATCCCTTTTATTTGATGTTTGAATTGAAATGAAACTAACATCGAGCAATTTGCATTTATGTTTTTGTTGTTGTATGGTGATTGGAGTTTTATTTCAAAATGGAGTAACCTAGAGTCCCAAATTTAATACAGTGCTTGTCTTTTCATAATAGTTAACTGTAAATTGAAATGAAGAAACCTAGAGTTGGAAATAGGGTTTTTAAATTCCAATTACAATTGTGGTTGTGTGGCTGATGGGGTCCACAATGTCGTCTTTTGCAGTGGCTGTTGCCATTAAGAGCTATAAATTATGTCATTTTCTCAAATTATTATTGGCTTCGACGTGTCAATATCCGTGTCTGTGTCTATGCTTCGTTGATTAAGAGATATTTTGATTAAGAACTTTGAAACCAAATTATCAGTAGGGTAGGGATTATGATTTAAATGTTCTATCCTTAGAGATGGTTCTTCTTTATAGCTGAATTCACCTTATCAAAAAGGCGTTGGTGGTTGTTGTTTTTTATGCCTAATGGTATGTTTGGTTTGGGTGGAGGATCATCTTTCAAGTTATTCTTTTAATTTTTAAAATCTCAAATATATACTAAAATATAGACTTTGCCCTCTAAAACCCTACATCCAAACATAACTCAAGTCTTCATGGTCATTGAACTAAATCTATTGGTTGCTTGATCTTGTGCTGTTTATTTATTGGGATTTTTAATTAACATAGCTAGTTTGATGCCTCCAATGAAATGCTGGGTTTGGTTGTATGAACAAATCCATAAGCAGTCTTTATTCGATGTATGGATGCGGAGCATATTTGGCTTTGCTTCATTGCTCCATAGCAGTTTTTTTTGTGGTAATTTTGTAAGTTATTGCGATAATAATCTGTTGTAACCAGGTGTGCAATAGACATGAATTTTATTGTGGGTTGATATAATATAGAAAACTATAAGTTTACACCCACAATCAAAAGTGAAATGGATAATATGGATATTACTTAGAGCAGCTGTTCAAATCGTAAAGCTCAACTATAATGCATTGCATCTTAATGGTTGCTGTTGCCGAGATTCACTGGATCCTACAACCAATCCGTCTCTTCTCTTCAATCCAGTTTCAGCACTATTCTTAATTAGAAGTCTTTGTTGTTTGTTGTGGCATTCAATTTGACTTAGTTTTGATTCCAATTTTGTTTTCATGTACTCCTTTTTTAGTTTTCCACAGGTGAAAATATTGAAAATAAAATATAGGATTTAACTGTTTCCCGTTTTATTCTAATCCCTTTTCAGGGTTTATGATATTGATGTACATTTTCGAATCTTACTTGGATTTGCGACAACACATGGCACTCAAACTTCCTACTCTTCCCAAGTCTTTAGAAGGAGTAATAAGCCAAGAGAAATTTGAGAAATCTAGGGCCTATAGTCTTGATAAGAGGTTTGTTCTTTTGTGCATATGAATTTCTTTCATTGGATGATGGTATCATATTGTAATCTAAAGTTGCTTCTGGGAACTTTCTGACAATTGCAAACTTTCTGACCATTTCTGTATTTTTTTCAGCCACTTCCATTTTGTTCACGCGTTTGTGACAATCGTGACAGACGCTACAATTTTGTACTTTAGAGTATTGCCCTGGTTTTGGAAGGTGAGGATTTGTTGCAGTGTTTATGACGTATGAACTCATGTGTTCCCAATGTAAAATTGCTATTTGATGTTTATTGATTGCAGAAATCAGGAGGTTTAGTAACACTAGCCGGTCTCAATGCAGAAAATGAAATACTTCATACCCTTGCCTTTTTAGCTGGATTGATGATCTGGTCACAGGTACATGTTTGACATTGCTTATTGCTAGAGACTAAAGTAACTTTGGGTTTGTTGAGATCTATGTTATTGTTATTGAGCTGCATTTCCAATATCCAGTTCTGGGCATGAGGGTGGCGTTGGGATCTTAAATCGACTAAAGATGTAGTTGAAGTAGTCCTTATAGAGCATGAGCAGTCCTCTCCCCTTAACTTAGCTTTTGGGGTTCAATTAGGTTTAGCACAAATTCTAAGATGACATCAAAGCCTATTTAAATTTGTTATTTGACCACCGACTTTTGTTCATGCCCCAGATGTCTAGGCATAAGTGAGAGTGTTGTGATCTGGTTTTGGGCCACCACATTTATCCATGCTCTTGATATCCAATCTTATCTGGTGTCTTTTGATCCCACATCAGCTAGAGATATAATCATATAGTTTAAGTAGTTGTTACTTGTTATAAAGCTTGAGCAGTTTTGACCCCTTGACTTAGCTTTCAGGCCACCTAACTCAAATTCTAAGAGGATCTATCATGTATAATGGAGATTACCTGTTTTACTGCATTTTCATTCAACTTCACCAAGACTATTTGGTTGCTCTGTATTCATTATTCCTCTATTTGATATCCTCCAGTTTTACTACATTTTGGTTTTGGAGCATCAGAATTATATGCCAGTTTTCTGGTGCTTGCGACAACTGTAAATTGGAAATCATTATCAATCTTAACATCTTCATTTCAATGAAATTTATTGTCCTCTTCTATCTTTTGTGCAGACAACTGATTTGCCTTTTTCTCTGTACTCAACTTTTGTGATTGAGGCCCGCCATGGTTTTAACAAGGTTCACATCCTTCCTTCAAATTAATCATATACCTATTATTACATTTACCTTTCTTGTTCACTACTTTTGATTTGATTTCTCAATTTTTCTGATAAGTTTATCTGGTGTAAAATTCATATTTCCTTATTGTTATCATCTATCCTACAGCAAACACCATGGTTATTCTTCAGAGACATGATAAAAGGAATTTTTCTTTCCATAATAATTGGTCCTCCAATTGTGGCTGCAATCATTGTAATAGTACAGGTAAAATCTTGCACTTTTGAAAATAACTGTTACTTAAACACTTTCTTTAAATAATTAAATTTGGCTTTCGTTGCTCCTCTTGATTTAGAGTTAAATTTTATTTTGATGTTTGTATTTCACTTTATTTGCCATCATGGAGTCTCAGTTTTCTCTTTTTAATGTTCATTTGAATTTTTGCAGAAAGGAGGTCCATACTTGGCCATCTATCTTTGGGCATTTATGTTTGGTCTTTCTCTTGTGATGCTGACCATTTATCCAATTCTAATAGCTCCCCTCTTCAATAAGTTCACTCCTGTGAGAATTTCTGTACTTCCAATATTTTTGACAAATTATATATAATATGCATGTTCCTTATTTGTTATTGAGTTTATTAAATTAAGCTCCCTCAAAGTTAGTGCCAATTTACACTCAACCCTCTTTGATTGAATAATTGCACTCACACACTACCATAACATAGACATTGTTCCAAACACTTGGTCATTTGAGTGGATGCCTAATTTAGCCTGTTAAAAGTCGGTGTGTTTTACTATTCCTTGACTAATGACTTTACAGCATCCTAGGCTATTTGTTAGTATTCCTAGTCATTCCAACTTCCTAAATGTTGAATGTAATTATTGCAGCATCATTCTAAATAGAAGGTGTGTGATCTTCTTTTAGACACAGAATTTATATAAATTTATATAGCCCATCATAAAAAAATACACCAGACAATCTCACTCCAAGCCTCTCATCCATTGCTAAATGTTTCTGTTTGGTTTAGGTGGGGTTTGTGGTGGCTGGTAGAGGTGTGTACCAATTTGGGATTAATGGATTGATTGTGTAGCATGATGGTCTTGAGTCTTGACTCTTGAGATTAGAGGTTATGGGGAGTTTTTGTTTTGAATTGTGAGATTAGGAATGTCAGTTTTTGGGAGTTTGAGTACCATGGCACACTTGGCTTGTGGTAAGGGAACTAGTTTGATTGGAAGGGGTTTTTGATATGCATGAGGAGGGAGTCAAGAACAGGCTGTTGTCCATTGGCTTGAATTGATGGCACACAACTCACAGTATTGGCAAACGAAAGACCAGCAACCTGCTGGTGTTGATTAGAGTGGGTGTTTGCAATGTAATGCTGGGGCTTGATTTTGAAATTCTGTTTTATGCTTGTAGCTGGGAAACTTTTATGACATATTTGGGTAGATGATGTGGGTCCAGTTCATCTAACAGAGGGGGATATGCCTTTTTGTATCGGGAATTTTCGTGCTGTAGATTGTTGCACGAGATGTCGAAGCAGCCGTGAGGGAAGTTGGGGTAGTGGGTTAGGGAGGTTCTGAGAGATGTTGAGTTGAAGGAGGCAGGCCCAGGCAGCAAAAATGGGTAGAGGGAGGAGTTAGAGCTTGACCTGAATGAGGAAGAGATTGTCTTGGTTTAAAAAGATGCATCCTAGAGGGAAGGCACAAAAGTCTTTTACTCTGTTTTATTTAAAAAAACCGAAAAGAAAAAAGTCACATGAAATTAACATAGTTGAGTATAATTTTTGAAACAAAGAGGGTGTAACTGTAATGACTGCAAACTTCAGGGACATTAATGTATCTGTTGATTTGATTTCTTACCTATTCCCTCATGGTATTCTGGCAACCAGCTTCCAGATGGTACACTAAGGGAGAAAATTGAGAAACTTGCTTCCTCCCTCAACTTTCCATTGAAGAAGTTGTTTGTTGTTGATGGATCCACAAGATCAAGTCACAGCAATGTAAGGAATATTAAACTCCTGTAAATTCGGATCCGATAGTTACACTTAATTTTATGGCTTATGATTCATATTTATACTTTAATCTACAATCTTAACTTTAATGTTTATTCTTCTTTGTTTGTCTGTTTTTATAAATACTTTGCAGGCCTATATGTATGGATTCTTCAAGAACAAGAGGATTGTGCTTTATGACACATTAGTTCAACAGGTTAGAAAATAATACTACCTGTAGAAAGTTGTTTCATCTTTCAGACTATTATATTGTGTTTGATATTAGGAGAGTTTTATTTCTATAAAATTCTTGCTCTTTATACTTTTATCTAGCTGTTGCTAATTGAAAAATTCTTGAATGATTCTTTATGAAAGTTCTATTGTCCTTCTGCCAAATCTGTCAGATGAATATGTATATTTTATCACTCCCATTGTGAAGTCTATGCTAGGGTTGTTTGAAAAATACTAAACTCGAAGATTAACAATAGTTTAAATCTGGAATCCAAATTTGTTCTATACCTGTCTGGAAGTTTATTCTCCTAAATCAATGAATATCACATTAAATGTGAATTACATATAATGCTGTCTTGTTTATTGCTTTCCAATACATATTTATTGATTCTTATATGCAATGTTTCTCTTTATATCTATTACAGTAGAGCAATCAAAATATTACCAAGATAAAATCTAATATAAATATGGGTTCTTTTCCAGGAAATTATTGCAATTCCATCCTTTTGTTATTATCTGTGGCATAAAGGAGTCCTCCTTTGCAATTTTTTTATTTCTATAGGACAAAAATTAGCCATCATAATTTTTCAGTTTATATAAACGTTCAGTTGCATTACAATATATGTTAGTAGTTTAGTGTCCATATCAAATGCTCTATGTGAGAGTTGTGGTTATAATATTTTTAGATATGTTTTATCTTTACGTTATCAAATGATGCTATGGCTATGCAGTGCAAAAATGATGAGGAAATTGTTGCTGTTATTGCTCATGAGCTTGGACACTGGAAGCTCAACCATACTGTGTACACCTTCATCGCTATGCAGGTTTGTGTACCACCATTCCTGAATTGAAAATGAATACTTGATTGCCTCTGTAATGGTCCCCCGTGATAAATAATTTGTGTTGTTCACTTTGTGAATCCATGAAGCATGGCATTACCGAGAACAACTCAATACATTGCATTTGATGAAACTGTAAACAATTTATATGGCAAGGCCAAGTTATGCTGTGACTTATAAATTCAATGAAAGCCCCTCTGTAAAACGTTTTTTAGAAAACCAAATGTATGCTTCACGGGTAATCTTAAAATATGTTAGTCCCTCCTTTTGTTTTCTCTGTCAAACACAGATTTACTCCAGTTTTCATCATGTCAAGTAGAGTTAATATCAAAAGGAAACGACATTGCATTATTTTATTTGACTATCAGATTTTATTTAATCATATGTTTTGATTTATTGATGTTTGTGTCACCATGTTTTCTTAAAATCTGATGTAGATTCTTACACTCTTGCAATTTGGAGGATACACGTTAGTACGAAATTCAACTGATCTGTTCCAAAGTTTTGGTTTTGATACACAGCCAGTCCTTATTGGACTCATCCTATTTCAGGTGCTTTTTAACAGTCTGATCTTTCCATCTATATGAAAGGAAAACTTGTTCGCCCGATTTTTATTACAACATACATCTTGGCATAGCATGACTGAGATATACCGTCAATTTTTAGTGTTAATATTCAGGCTGATGATTTTTTGTTGACATGATTCATCTAATATTTAAGCATATAAAATTTAATGGTGCAAAGAATAAGCTGGTTAAGAAGATGCCTTTTATTTGTTTGCCCTCCTTTCATAGCTGCTATGAAGTTCAATCTATAGACAGCGTGGCTCAAATGTGATGGTTATATTTTTTTAAGCATACACCCCATGGCATGATCCAATCCACTGGTAGATGAATCTAGATAATTGTGAAAATTGAAGATGGGGTAGGTCATAGAAACAATAGAGAACAACTTTGACAATAATAATCAGGAACAGAAGTAGGATAATTTCAATTGGAATGATAATAAGATGGGTTCTAGGATTTAAAAACCCCTTACCTTTTTCATGCTAAAGTATTCTCTGCAGTTATGGGGGGAATCTATCTGCTACATATGGGATTGACTGGTCCTAGGGCATCACACGAAAAGACTAAACTCAATAGAGGGGATTAGGGGCTATATGGAATATGGCTACACCAAGTTGCAATAAAAAGTAAAAGCAGTACTTTGTTCCTTTGCTTTCTATCAAAAGTAGACCAACATGGAATATTTGATTATTTGTTTTTAATATTTGTGGCTTGGAGCTAGAAGATGCTTAAAATTGAAGACAAGAAAATTAAATAGGACATGTAAATTTTCATTTGCATATTTTGATCTTGACTTTTATATTACACTCATGTAAGGATTAGAATCTGGTACGAAATACACATCTACATGGCCACAAATGCTTTACAATGCAAACTATAAATTCTTGGTATTGGGTAGCCTTAATAATAGTTAATAAATTAATACACGAGTTTCATGAAGGACACTAGGAGTGTTTTATTTTCAAAATTATTAACACTCCCCTGAATTTATTTGCAGCATACTGTAATCCCACTCCAGCAACTAGTCAGCTTCGGTTTGAACCTTGTGAGCAGATCATTTGAATTTCAGGTTAAAATCCTTTGCTTCTTTTCCTTTTCTCCCATACATGTTTGCATTTTCCGTCTCCATTTGACTTAATTTGTGTCGACTTTGTTTATTTGTATCATCCTGTGCAGGCTGACGGCTTTGCTAAGAAGCTTGGATATTCATCTTCGCTACGAGCTGGTCTTGTGAAACTACAGGTAACATTTCAACATCGATGCTTTGTCTATACTTTCATTTCCTTGGTTTGATTTAGTTTGATCCGACTGTATTAACATTATTTACTGTGCTGTTCTTTCAGGAGGAGAATCTGTCAGCTATGAATACAGATCCATGGTATTCTGCTTATCACTATTCTCACCCTCCCCTTGTTGAAAGATTGGCTGCACTTGATATAACAGATAAGTCAGACTAGTGCAAGCAACTTATAGATGAAGAGTAGCCAAAATTCATTGTACTGCAACATGCAAATGATTTGAGTGCTATAATATTTCATTGGTGATATGAGTTTTTTTGTGTTCAGTTGCTTGTTTCACACACATCTCATTAGGCCTCATAGGATTATAAGCTAATACAATTTGTAGTGACTTTATGATAGGAGTAGTACTATATTGTATAAGCTTTGTCTTTTAAATCCTCTTACTATACATTAATATCACTGATTACTTAACTCCTGGGGTGTGTGGTTAACCTTGATTGGGTTTTTGAATTGGATATGAAAACTTTTCAATTACAACTCTTCAAACATTCATTTGTTTTTAAGCAACAATTTTAGTTCTTTTAATGTAATTATTTTTTAATTAACATTAAATGGATCAATTATTTAAACTCAACAGTTTTAATTTAAACCAATATAGAATTTGAATTTACTTATTTTATATTTATTTTCGATTATTTTATAACATGAACTCTTGTTTATAAAATTCAAAGCTTTGATAAAAACATTTTACAATATGTTGGTTTCTGTTTAATTTAAAAAGTTTAAAATAGTAGACGTTGGGTTATTTATTTTTATAGTGGAGACAATTGATAAATATGTAAATTTTAGGACAAATAGTCATTTTGGTTCTCAAATATGTAACTCGATATCATGAGTCTCTGAATGTAATAAAATTGCAAACAATCCACAAATGTCTTTTTTATTAGTCATTATGGTCTTCGAATATGTTTTTAAGTAGTAAATTTAGTCCTCGAATGTATTTTTTTTTTATCAATTTAGTTCAAAAAATTACTATCAAATGAGATATTATGAACATATTTGCAATTTCGATACAAGGACTAATGCGACAGCAATTTCAAAATGGTGGTTTCCCTTAAATTTTATAAGATGCATAAAAGTAATGGTGATGTTGGTTGACCAGGAGCCTAAGCCTTTTGTATGAAAGTTCTTCTGAGTGCCGTTACCCCTAAGTTTTATGATCCTATTAATTATAAGGTAGTATGGTGAACTTTGGACCTCTATAAAAATAAATATAAAAATTAAGACACTATACGCATTCTATTTTAAATACATATTCCTTATAACATTTCTTCTTCAAGGTATTTTGTTCACATCGCAAGTCTATGATGTACAAGCGAGATAAGTTTTTTAATAAGCATAAATTTGTTTTTACCATTGAATTAAATGGAATGTGACATATTAATTGAATTATAATATTAATTAAATTATAAAATTTATTAATTTAATAGTGAAAACAAATTTATATATAGTGAAATATTTGTCTCACTTAATAGTATTATAGGCAAAGTTTTTTTTATAGTAGTTTGCAGTTAAAAAAGCAGCAACATACACACTTATTTGTTCCCTACTTCTTCCATATTAATTCAACCCAAAAGACCTACCCTACCTCACTTAGTTGTTCCCTATTTCTTCCATATTTGTCTTCTTTTGCTACTAGCATTATTTTTCTCCAACCAAAAGCCTGATGAGGCCTTGGTAATATCCATTTAAGTCAAATTTTGCTATATGAATAATGGTAGTTGCAATAATTAAAATAAAAATATTAATGGACCCATATATATCCTACTTTCTATCCAATGAATTAAGTCATAACTAACTTAGAAATTTAGGTAAAAGTAATCAAATAGAGTAAACAAGACTCAACCCATATACTTTAAGAAATGCCAACTGTATATACACAAAACAACAAAAGAAAATGCCTTTTCATGGTGGTCATATATTAATATGTGCTAAGTGCTTTATTTTATCATTATAGTATTTTAGTGGTTATTAAGATTCTTAAGATTCTTGGCTACTTTATATTTTTCAGTGACAGAATAGCAAGTGTTTACATTTACAATCATATTGTTATTTTTTTCCTTTATCCTATCATGTATTCTTAGCTGAAAAGAAAACCAAAAAGTATACTATTCTTCTTGACGAAGTCACAAAATATATTGGTCTCAGATTTTCCACTTCTCATTCAGTAATTTTGCCACGTTTTCCAGTAATAATAAGGGTAATAGTGGGAGGAAGTTTTTAATATAAGTATCTTCTTTGTCACTCATATCATAGGCATGCATATAAACAAATTCATATTTCAATTTCGTTCTATGTGATAATTAAAACTATTTGTACGGTAAGTTTATTTTTATAAATATAAAAATATTGTGCTATTAAAATATGTAAGTGAATATACAATATTTATTGGAGATAATTTTTAAAATATATTTTTGAAAGATTGCAATAATTAAATTCGAATAACAATTATTAATTTGATACATTGTATTATTGGGTTCTCAAAGTATAAAACATCCTTTTAAAGAAGCATAAAAAATTACTACATTGTGAGATTTGATTCTTTTATTTTATATGTTCTTTGACAAAAATTATACAGTAATGAAAATTTCGTACCAATTGCCATTGTTAAAAAAAAATTACTACATTGCGTCAAAAAAAAAAAAATTACTACATTGAGAAAGAGATTTCCAAAGCATTTGCAAGCATAGTAGGAGCAAAATGGCTAATGATTCTTCATAAAAGTTACTATTACTACCAATATAACCATGAAAATCAATGACCCAATCGCCATTAATTATCATTTATCATATCACACCAAGCCACCAAAACAACTTCAAGGTTCCTAATAATGAATATGAGACGAGTAACTGCATCTACAACACAACGAAATTTTTGTCCAAATATTTTTCTTTTAAGAGAATTTAAATTAAAATAAATTATAAGTTAATAAAAATTAAAGTTAATGAGAAAATGATCGTTACTAAACAAAATTTTTTAGTAAGCTATTTTTTTTATACAAATGACATACGTAGTATAATTAAAAACGGAAATGAATTGAGTAAAATGAAATTAACATCACATTAAATGAAATTAAAGAACAAAAATGAATTGACTAAAATGTGTGCCAAAAGCCAAGAGAAGTACTTATATACCCAGTCCCGTTCCTGACATTTTATGAGTCTTAGGCCAAATATAAAAAATAAAAAAAAACTTCTTTCATTCAATATATATAGTATTAATACATAATAAATTTTATAAAATATAAAAAAAATTACTTAAAAATTCATAAGAAATGATTTCTTCGAGCATTTTGAAATGCAAAATCATTGATAAGCTCATCAACATCAATGTCCACCAACATATCATTCTCAATTGACAAAGTTGCCCAACCGTTCAATCTTTCTTGTGACATTGATGATCTCAAGTAGCATCAATGCACATAGACTTAGATTGCAAATTTTTACTGACCATATTAATAGCAAACAAAATGTCGTATTAAATAATTATACCAAGCAAAAATTCAAAACTTTCTAGTGCATTAATCAAACTTTTCGCCTAATTATTTTTTAATAATTCTACTAATTATATCTAATCATATTTTCTACCAATTGGACCCCTTAATGATATTTTCTGTGATAATCCTACACATATTTCCTTGGTCTAATCATATTTTCTTTCTTTTAAGTATTATTAATTTTATTTTTTTTATATTAGTAGGTAGGTATAACAAAAATTTGGACCCCTTAAAATATTGGGCCTCAGACCGTCGCACTCATTACCTACCCTCAGGGCCGGGCCTGATATACCCGGCGCCTCATTCAATAAAAAATAATGATAGTTATTTTTCAACGAAACCAATAACGTAGCATGAGATGCTTCCAAACGTTGCCATGCCACGCTGCCGGATTCAACAATTATGAAATTTGAACGTTACTAATTCCATTCTGTCTGTTTCTTTTCTTTCTCTTTCACATCTTGTTGGAATTTTCCCATCTATTTTATTTTATTTTATATATATATATATATATATATATATATATATATATATATATATATATATTATAAAACAAACTGTTTATCCACTGTGTGTGAATATATGATGTGTCCTTTTTCATTCCAAAAAATAATGCTACCTTTTCCAATATTTTGTTTTAAGAAACCGTAATAATAAAAATGGTCTCAAAATATAAAATAGTGTCGTTGTTACAAGGAAAAATAAGTTGTGTGTTGTGTATTTTGTTACTAGCTACTATTCAAGGTTTGAGTCAAAATATTACTCCAAATATAAAATACTATCCTTTTTCATCTATATATTTTAGTGTTAAATTTGTTTTTTGTGTTTATAAAATTAATATTTTTGTTTTTAGTTCTTGAATCCATATTTTGCTCATAAATTATAAAAACATAAATTCCTTTGTTAGGGCAAAACTCACGTACACTAAAGCTCTCTTTGACAAAAATTGTTTATAATTGATAAACTAGTCGATAGTTTATAGTTTATATATGATTGATAGTTTATAGTTTATAAGCTAGTTGTAATATTTAGTAAAAATAGCGATTCAACAAGCAGATAAGTGTAAAATGACATTTCTAATTAATAATATACATTTATATTTAAGATAATAATTCAAATTAATATGTATAAACTAAAGTTTAATTTTAATTGTATTTTAATGCAGTATATTTTTTACGGCAAAGTGTACATGACAATTTTTAGCACTTAAAATTGATTCAACTATACAAAAATACTTATAAACATAATAATATAATATATTCGACACAATTATGTAAATTTTTCACTAAACATATAATGAAAATTATAATAATATTAACTAAGTTTGCTAAAAATGACGAACGATATTGTGTGTATAAATATATGAACGATGATTATTAGTTTTCTAGAAGAGATGATTTGTAATTTTTTTTATGAAAGAAAGTTTGAATTCTAAAGAAATAGTTATTTTAAATTAAAATAAAATATAAATGGTAAAAGTGAGTTTTAATTAAAATAATAAGGATATAAATGATAAAAAAAAGGATAAAAATAAAAGAAAAAATAATAAGCTATAAGCCATAAACTCATAAGCTACTTAAAATAGCTTATAAAAAATAAATTATAACAAGAATTTTAGAACAAATCATAACAACATTTCATTTGATAATATTTACATATAAATATTAATAAAAAAGATATAATCAAAACAGATCATAGATACACAAAGGCAAAATTATGTTTTTATTTTAGAATGGAAGGAATATTTATGAAAGTACACTTATATTTTGGGGAAGTATTTATCAAAGTGAGAATTAAGGAAGAAAACAAGTAACAGAAAACAGCGCAACATCTCAACACTCCTTGCTGGCTGCCTGCCTTAAAACCTTAATCCTTTTCTCTCTCTCTCTCTCTCTCTCTCTCTCTCTCTCTCTCTCTCTCTCTCTCTCCTTGTTCCATTTTTTCATTCTTTCTCTTCCACCGTTTCCTCTGCATTTCAACCTTAATACGTTCTCCGGCAAAATAAACTCTTTTCTGAATTTTCCGGCGAAATCACAGTTACACTAGCTCACCGGAGAAAAAAAGCTTACTCTTTTCTAAATTTCCGGCGAAATCAATGCGACCCAGTTTCTAGAATCTTACTCTTAGATCCTCGTTCGCCGGAAAATCATCTTATTCCTCATAGTTCCGGCAAAACTACTATAACCCATTTTGTAAAACCTCACTCCGAGATATTCATTCAACGACAGAACCTAACTTTTTTCAATTTTCCGGCAACCCATTTCATAGAAAGCTACTCTGAGTGTACAGCAATGTCGATCTTCGACGGAGCTTTCATCAACACACAACTCTCCAAACACACATCGATCTTCGGTCTCCGTTTATGGGTTGTAATCGGAATCTTAATCGGCGCAGCAATCGTCTTCATACTCTTCTTAATCTCCCTATGTGTAGTTTCTCGCCGGCGCCACCGCCGTACCGGCGATTACAAAATGACCGGAGCTACTCCAGCTAAAGAAATCCAAGAGATCGTCCATATTCCAGGACCCCACATGCTCCGGCGACCAACTCCGGCGAAAGTACCGGAGATCCACGTGGATATCGGAAGACAAGAACACCGTGTGGTTGTTAAGTCAGATAGGGTTTCAAGTGGTGAGAGTAAAGGAACAGTTGGAAGTGGGTGTGATACGACGTCGTCTTTTGGAAGTGGTAGTGTTGGTGGAATTGGACCTGAAGTATCACATCTTGGATGGGGAAGATGGTATACTTTGAGAGAACTTGAAGATGCTACTGGTGGGTTGTGTCCAGAAAATGTTCTTGGTGAAGGTGGTTATGGAATTGTTTATCATGGTGTTCTCACTGATGGTACTAAAGTTGCTGTCAAAAATCTCTTGAATAACAAGTATGTCTTCTTTTTTCAAAATTTTCATTTTGTTTTTTTGGCTTTCACCGCTAGTTTAATGTGGTTCGGGGTCACTTCTGGCATCTGCCAGTCGCAATTGCGGGCGATCGAACCGTGGTCCTCTCTATCAAGTTCACCGTCAAACTAGCTAACGATTGGTTAATTGTGTTTTGTTTGTGTAGTTGAATTTGATATGATTTTGGACTTTTGGTGATGACTAGAGTTAATTTAATACTATCCTTTTTTCTATGTATAGTTTTTGTTGAAAGTTTTGAGTTTTGCTTATGCTTGGATTTTGGAGTGTTGTTAGAAATCTCTAAAAATTGAACTGTCTAATTTAGTTGACTATTGTTTACATGTTTCTGTGTTTGAGTTTGAGTCTGTGTCGTCATGTACTGTTATTTGTTTGGTTCATAGCTGTGGTAATTTTCTGTTGTGTGATGTATGATGACTGATGAGTGTTAACATAATGCTGTCTTATTACATGTATGCAATTTCAACCTTGCGTAAGCTGCTTTTTCTTGATTCGGTTCATCCGATGCTTAAAAATTCATTTAGGTATATAGAGTTTATTGATATTGTGAATCTGCCGGGGAAGGATGAAACACATGATTTTTTATTTGTTCTGTTTGATTCTGAAAAGCTTAATGAAATTTTCGCGCAAAACACATAATGTGACAGAAGAGGATGCTTATTAAATGGATGTTTGTGTGAAAATGTTTGTGTGAACTATGTTTTCACTATCTGAGTATGCTTATTAAATTCATAAACAATTTCATCTTCTATAAATAAATTATGATTTAAGACATATAATTGATTCTTGTAATATTTAATCAAGTCTTCAATAACTTTCCTGTTGGCATGCAAATCTAACCAAATAATTGTTCCAGGTAAGAACAAAACAAATGCTTTTTTTATCGGTTCTGTTTGGTTCAAAACACTCAACACATAACACGATGAAATACAACTGGATGTTTGTGTTAATATATATATATATATATATATATATATATATATATATATATATATATATATATATAATTCATAATTAATTGCATCTTCTATAATTTAAATCAATCTTCAATTATTTTCCTGTTTGCAACAAGCCATATATACTGGGCAGTATATCAATTAGGCAGCAATATCAACTTTTTTATGTAGGCCAGTATTTTCATTTTGCTTTAACTAGTGTGTCCACTTTTTAACTTTGTTTTTTGGAGATATCCTTATCTTGCATCCATATGAGTTATCATTTAAGTGGGGGCTCACTCATGTCATGTGAGGAAAATAATCAATTTTCTTTTCAGCTTTTTGTAAGAACTTGTCTGGAATTCTGCACTCTCATGTTTATTATTGAATTTCCTTTCAATATTTCTTACTTTTTAGTTACTTCAAGTTGCTGTTACTGAAGGTTCCTTGGTCCCGGTCTTGTATTGTCTTTTTCCTAGAAATAAGTACTTCATGTTTGTTTAACTTCTTCTCAGGGGCCAAGCGGAAAAAGAATTCAAAGTCGAGGTAGAAGCAATTGGTCGAGTACGGCATAAAAATCTTGTTAGGTTGCTTGGATATTGTGTTGAAGGGGCCTACAGGTACTTATATATTTCTTTTCTTTGTTATAAACAGGAAAAAATCGATGCTACAAATTTGTTTGTTTTGAATTTAGATGTAAGATTTGGAGTATGTATGGTATTATTGTTTTGCAGGATGCTTGTGTATGAATATGTAGACAATGGCAATTTAGAACAGTGGTTGCATGGGGATGTTGGACCTGTAAGCCCTTTGACATGGGAAATACGCATGAACGTTATATTAGGAACAGCAAGAGGGTATAATATTTGTGATTTTTCTACACAAATTTCAATTCATGTCGATTCAAGAATATCTTGGTCACCGTATTTTATTTGTATCTTATCAGATTGGCATATCTTCACGAAGGTCTCGAACCTAAGGTTGTTCACCGAGATGTAAAATCAAGCAACATCCTCCTCGATCGCCAATGGAACTCCAAGGTTTCTGATTTCGGGCTTGCCAAGCTTTTGAATTCTGAGAATAGTTATGTCACGACTCGAGTAATGGGGACATTTGGGTTAGTATGATTAGGCTAAGTAATTTCCTTGTTATTCGTTCCTATATTACTTGCAGTGTCTATGCATAATCAATATTACTTTCAACTTCTTAAGTTTTTGAAAGGTCAAATGATATCTTGCTCTTTTTGTAGTTATGTTGCACCAGAATATGCCTGCACGGGAATGCTTACCGAGAAGAGTGATGTTTATAGCTTTGGGATACTTATCATGGAGATAATTACTGGTAGAAGTCCTGTTGATTATGGTAGACCACAAGGAGAGGTTAGAGACTATCACTAATAGTTTAGATCTACGAAGCACTGACACACAAACACCAGACACGACACTGACACATCAACACCGATAATAATTTGAGAAAAATGTTAATTATTGAATGTAACCACATAGTCGGTGTCGTGTTAGTGTCTGATACCACCATACGCGCTTTCAATTTGATCTTTGAAGTGTTGGTGCTACATAGGTTTAGGGACAGTTCCTATCACATTTGGCCATTGTAGTCTTCTCTCTTTTTTGGGGTAACAATGTGTGTTGGTTTGGTTACAGGTAAATTTAATAGAGTGGTTGAAGACTATGGTTGGTAATCGAAAAGCTGAGGAAGTTGTCGATCCTAAGCTACCTGAGATGCCATCTTCAAAGGCTCTTAAACGTGCTCTATTAATTGCTCTTCGGTGTGTTGATCCTGATGCAACAAAGAGGCCTAAAATGGGACATGTCATCCACATGCTCGAGGCAGACGACCTGTTATTCCATAATGTATGTTCTTTTTACATTACTTCAAGACTGATATCAGAGTTTAATTTTGATATATTGTGATGTGTAAAGTTTTTTACACTGTCAACCATCATAAATCATGTTATATGTGACTTTTAAGGTAGTTGTGATTAAAGTCAAACATTTTAAATGGTGTAGCAGTATATGATTGGTTGACAGTGTAAAAAGTCTCTACACTAACGGTGTATATCAATTAAATTCTTGATCTAATAATAAAATCTGATACTCACGAAACTTTTCTTTACATTTGTTTATAGGATCGCAAAACTGGAGGAGAGTCTTCACGATCCCTTCATGATTTTCAACAAGAGCATGAGGACTCAAATTTGGATAAGAGAACAGAAGAAGGTATCAGTGTTGAAACTGAACATGGTAGTGCTAGAAATAATTATCAGTCTACTAGGGGGAGATGAACATAGTGTGATAAATGAAATAGAGTTATGTGTTTTAGTTTTTTTATTTTATTTTATTTATTTTTTTCTTTAGTAGTTTGTCCTTATTTATTTTTATCTCAATTTATAAAAAAAAAATGAAAGAGTATCTGTTTATTTGTTTGTCTCATTACACAAATTTTACCTCTGTTGTAACCAACCCCAATTTGGGATTCATATTCAAATGTATAATGTGATTTGTTATTGTAAAATAAAAAATGTTTATGACAATTAGCTTTTTTGTTTTAGTTTAGTTATTGGTTTATTGTTTGATGATATTCAATAATGTGTATAAATATAATAATGATACCTTCATTAGTGTTAAACACTTTATTTTCTTCTAGTTTTTGTTCTCATTTCTTTCATTCTAAATAGAAGTGACACTTTTTCCAAGTGTTCACAAGATGAGATTTACCCGTGTCACCCTACCAGCTTTTCGCGCGTCCTATACTTTTTTCATTTTGTCTATTTGTTATTTAAGTAGTGGATGTTATAAAAATAACATCTAGTATGATGTTTTTAGGGGTTATTGACTACTTAAATTGTGGAGAGCATTATTTTGGTAAATTAGAGCGTGCGAAAAAAGGAATAAGATGGTAGAAATCCCTCACAAGACAGAATTAGTTCCCTTCAATGAATACATACATTTTGGTTTTCCATGCATTACATCTTGATCCAATCTAAAGATGGGCCTTTTATGATTTATGGTCTTTGCATATGTATTTGGAAAATGTACAATCGAATTTTTCTCTTTCTAGTTCTAGTATAAATTGAGTACTCAGTATTGTATATGCATAATTGCATATATTAATTTCGTGAATTTTGTGGAATTTTATTGAGTGACAAATTGGTGTATATGGCGTACGCGTAACAATATACTTAGAGGAGAACTTGTGAATGTTTCGACACTTGTGGATCAAATTATCTATATCTCTTGGTTATGATTTATAAGCCGAGTAGGGACTAAGGCTACTTTAGCTTTCTCAAATTGGTGTTGTAATCTTCTAAATTGTATTCTTTGCACCTAGTGTAATTTCTTTGAATTTGTAAGGGTTGAGTACCTTTTGTACTTCTTATAATTCAATCTTTGCTTATAAAAAAAAAGTTTTAACGCTATTGTATGTTTAAGCTCCGGTTCGAGCCCGAACCTTGATTATAATCAATTTAAAATTATATTGTTATCTATCCTCAAGAGCAGTAGCAAAATTTGATATAATGTTGATTTTGTAGTGAAAGGGAATTTTGTAGCAAAATTTATATTATTTAATTAATATTTTACAAATGATTCTTTGGGAGAAAATTGTCCAAAACCAGACATTTTTGTGTGGTCCAATATTAAAGATATATGCTCCTATACCATAAAAAATTTGAGCTGAACAATTTAACTTCATCCCAAAAACTAATCATAATGAGGAATATTAACAACCACTCATATGTAACATTCAGTGTTACTATCAAAATCACAGTACTCCTTTTAGTCTCATTCTCATATATAGAAGCAATTTTTTTAAGATTTATTAAACAATTCATATTATGGACTTGATATTTAATGAATTCCTTATATATGTAATCAGATGAAGTATTTTCAAGCAATCAATTCAGATTAATATACTTCCAAGTAGAATTAATGTTCTTAAAACATAATATTCATTTAAAATTTAATTTTACAATTTTAATCCAAATAAGAAACAAATAGCAATAACAATTTGAGTATACAAAATTGTTTGGATGAGATGATTACGGTAATTTTTCAACTTAACCAAAAGTTATAAGTTCGAATTCAGCAATGATATACAATAAATAGTGTTACAATTCAAAAAACAAAAACTCTTCCGAAAATTTTTGTTGTCTATTATAATTCTATTCAATTTAAAAAATTAGTATATACAATTGCGTGCAGAAAATATTTAACTAAAAAAAAATAATTTGAGCATATATAATCATTGGCCCCAATTAAGATGCTAGTTGAGAAACAGACCCACCATCCAGCTATTTTGATAGAAAGTAACAACATCATTGCCAATTCATATATATACTTTTTGTTCTGTTATGTGCTGGTTTCAATATGCATCAAATATGGAACAGAATGTGTATGTTCTATTCTGATAATAGTGTTACAAACCGTCCACTAAACACTACTAGTATATTATTAGTTATAAACACTTTTATTTCATTGCAATATTCAATGTTCCATTAGCTTTTCATGAATAATTTGCAATATCCTTGAAATAACAAAATATAATAATATTGTTATATTATTCATTCCTCAATATGTAATAACAAATAGGAATTGAGTGGTGGTTGTGCAAGACGAATAGATTTTGTGGTCACTCTATTTTATGTCATTTTCTTCTGGATTTCTCAAAATCCCAAACTCCACTCAATATTGATCTTCTTATTTTTGAAAGAAAAAGAAAATATAGTATGTTTAAGAAATATCATGGTTTATTTAAATAAAAAGTATTTAAAAAAGAAAAAGAATTGGACATTTTTTAAACACAATTGATTAAGAATGATTTGCCCAGATATATTTTGGGCTAAACCTACAAGTACAAAGCCCACAATAAACAATTCCAAACTAAAAAAAATCATATAAATAAGAGATCTACGTTTGGCACCCCCGGATTTTCTCAAGCACCTCATGAAATTGCCAAAGTATCCCCTTGTCGTCCAAGGTGGAGTACTATTCGCTCTCTAGAAGGCGAGTGTGTAAAAAAAAAAACCGTTTGAAATGGTTCCACCCCCCAACTTTAAATTTTTAAAAATACATGTTCACTTCTAGAAAGCGAAATTTCACTTAATCGTTCGCTTTCTAGAGAGCGAACTGTCATTTAACATAAGCCACACATGTTTCTTCTTCCCCTCATTTCAACAGTTACAAAAAAACGAAAATAAATAACAAAAATCGCCCCAAAACCTTGATACAAAAAAGTGCATCATACACAACTAAAGAAAAAACTCAGGTAAACTTGCATTTCCATTATTTTGGCGTTTTTCTGAATAAAAAATTTCGAATGGGGTTGCTCGCTTTCTAAACAGCGAACAACCTGTATAACTTCACTTTCTAGAAAGCGAACATGAGTGATGCAGAATTGTTTTTTCCTGTTTTGTTGTGACATTGGCTGAATGTATTCTTTGATTTTTTCTTCTTGTTTAGGTATGGAGGGAGGTGATAAAGGGAAAGGGAAAGGCCGACTTACGAAGCTCAATGCCTCTGCTAGGAGGAAAAATGCGGAAGACAACCCCCCGAAGAAGCGGGCACGAAAGAGAGCGGCTGAGAGTCAGCCTGACGCTGGTGCCTCTACTACTCTACCTGAGCCTCAGCCTGAGGCTGCTGGTGATGCTGACCCTGCTCAACCTGATCGTGAGCATGATGCTACGGAGGAGGCAAATGATGTTGTGCATGAAATGGAATTGGAAGAAGAGTTGAGGGAGGCTGGTGAGGTTAGTGGTCAAATTCGGCGGCCTGTTTGGATGGATCCTTATGACGGTTGCCTGTGCCGACCGAGTTTCCTGGCAGGTCGTCAACACGACGGTGTTGACTGGTTATGCACGCCATGTGGCCCTGATATGTATACGATTCTCAAGTAAGTAAATTCTTTTTATTTTTTATCTTAATATTATTTTTTGATGATGTTGATTTGAATTATTTGATAATGTCGATATTAATTATATGATGATGTAGATATGAGTTAATATTATTTGATGATGTCGATATGAATTGATATTATTTGATATTGTCGATATGATTATTATTATTTTTTTTTTTTATCTTAATGTTGTATAATTATTTTTTATGTCATGACTGATTATGCAAACCATATATAATGATCTTAATGTTGCAGCTGATTTATTAATTGTGTTATGTTTTGTTAATTTTGCAGGATCTTGAGTTGATTACGCAATGGCGGCAAATTATACAACTTCAAGCATGAGGAATGGATGACATCATGGTGGGAACCAGCACGGAAGGCTACATGGTTGTAAGGGCTGGCACATACAGAATACACTTTTCTTGATCTCGGTCTGTTGTCTACCTTTGTTGAGAGATGACATAAGGACACTAGCAGCTTCCACATGTCTTGTGGGGAGATGACAGTGATGTTAGACCATCAGGGACGTCTATTAGGTCATACAGAGATCCCTAATAAGACCACCGATGTTGAGTGGATAATTTTTATTTTTTAAAAAAGTTATAATACAAGTCTTTCAACTAAGTAATTTAAAAAAAAAAAAAAAATTTAGAGATTTAAGGCGTTTGTCACTTGTCCTAGATTCTCAACCATTAAATTGGGTGATTTACTAAAAAATTAAAAAATATATATGTATTTATGAATTTTTTTTAAAACAATTTGACTTCTAGAATCATAAGTTTACTTTTGTTTTATTGAAATTTATGTGCAATTGCACAAGATAGTTTTCAGTTTTACCAAAGAAATACTACTAAGTACTATCCAGTAATTTTATTTTTGTGAAGTAGAGAATTTCTAAATTAAACTAAAAAATGTGCATATCAATGGGACTAACAATTTCGTTCCTGACATTTTATGAATCTTTAAATTAAACGTGAGACAAAAATAATTTCATTTAACATAATTGCATTAATATATTATACTCGTTTTGTACCAAACAAAACACATAATAAAAGTTTAATTTACATGAGTCAAAAATAATAATAGTTTAATTTACAACGCATCAAAAAATTCATTTTATTCGAAAATTCATGAGAAGTGATTTCTTCGAATATTTTGAAATTCAAAATCATTTATTAGACATCAATGTTTTTCAACATATTCTTCTCAATTGACAAAGTTGCCAAACGTTCAATCTCTTTTGTGATATTAATGATCTCAAGTACTGTATGATTTAATCAACCTCAGTTTCCGATATATTATTATTTTTTGTTTTGTTAAACATCTATATTTTTAGTCCTTACAAAATCACAAGCTTTTGAGTTTAATATTTATTCATAATTTTTAGTCACAATTTACATTTTAAAGTGACTATTTTGAGGACTAAAAATACTTTTTTTTTTTGTCAAGTAGTTTAATGGCTAAAAATTCCACCCTTAAGGTGGATAAATTGGATGACTGGAGTTCGAATTCCGGCCACCTACATATATAATGCATTGTCCTACTAACTTACCTAAAATCACGGGACGTACCCACTTTTTCTATGTGTATATATAAAAAATAAAATCAAGATAGGAACAATTATTACAAATGCAATATTATGAAGAACTAAAGTTAGTATTAAAATGGACCTCAGATATTTAGAGGGGATTAATCTCCACAATTACGCGCGAAGGATATCTTTGGTTTATAAAAAAAAAATAGTATTAAAATTTGGATAATGCTAATTAGTGCTCCGAGGGCACTAGTTAAGACTCTCAAAAGTAGTCGATTTTACATAAAAAAAAGCACATTTTACATTTTAAAAATATCCATTGCACAAGTTATAAGACTATTTTACTACTTTTGAGACACTAATTAACATTTTTCTTAAAATTTAATAGGAATTAAACTTAAAAAAATGTAATTTTATTGGGACAAAAAAAAACTGGGCTCTTCAGATCAAGGGCTATAAACGGTGCTTATAACGGTGATACTTTATGGAGACGCATAATAACCAAGATTTTGTTTCCACAAATTTTAAGAAAAGTGTACTGTAACTAGCTATCATATTTGCCTTTTAATATATTAAAATTGTAAATATATTTTTAGGATTTCATTTATCTCATTTGGTAGTAATTGTATGGACTAAATTAATTAACAAAAAAAAAAACAAAAATACTACGGAACAAGTGAGATGAGAGAGAGTGTAGAGAGAGAAGCTCTGGGTAAAGGTGTAACGGCTAGGGCGTCTGCAGAGAAAAGGAGTGGTTTCTTTCATCACCTTGATAAGGTAACCACCTCCTTCTTCTTCACTAATTTCCCTGAAGATGCATCGTTGGAAGTTCTTTGGAAATCTTTTCTGAAGTTTGGGAGGGTTGTTGAAGTTTATATTCCTAAGAAACTTGACAAAAGGGGTCGTCGATTTGGTTTCGTTAAATACAAAGAAGTGCAGAATGTTGAGAGTCTCTCTAATAACCTTCGAGAGGTCTGGATCGGATCTTTCAAGTTACTGGTGAATCGCTCCTGCTTTGCTAGGTCAGACAGTAAGGTGGCCCCGAAACAAACATCTTCATCAGATCGTCCAACACTGAAGAGGAGGAAAGTAGATGTAGGAAGGTCGTTCAAAACGGCCTTGGTTAATGGTGAATCTTCGTCGGCGACTCAGGTGCTAAAGGTTCCGATGAATGAAGAGTTGAGTAAGGAGCTGCAAGGGAGTGTGGTTGGATTTTTAGAGCGTGAAAAGGATGTTAGACGCATCCAAACTACACTGTTTATGGAGGGTTTTCAGTCAATCATGGTTACGGATATGGGAGGAAATATGGCTCTTCTCCGGAGTCGTTTTGCTGGGGATGTTGAACGGTTGCTTAGAAGGAAAAACGAATGCTTAAAATACTATTTTTCAGAGTTGAAACCTTGGAATCCGGGTCTATTAGCCATTCATAGAGAGGTATGGATACAAGTTTATGGAATCCCCATCCACGTTTGGGGTGAAAACTTCTTCAAAATGGTGGGTAACAACTTTGGAGTCTTCATGCATTTTGATGAGGAAACAGCAAGGATGGCAAGGTTTGATGTTGCTAGATTGAAAATTACCACAACAACTTGAGCTTTTATTGACTCAGAACTGAAGATAGAGGTTGAAGGAGCTTGCTTCAACTTGTGGGTAGTGGAGAAGAGAGGGAGACAGAAGTCAGTGGTGGTGTTAGGAGGAGATGTAGAGGATGATGGAAGTATGGTGGTTCCTTCAGAACCAGTGGAAGAGGAGGCAGAAGGAAGTGGTGGCGGAGGAGTTCACTCCGGTGAAGATGACCTGTCAGGCGACGAGATGGATAGGGACTTGAGGAAAATTGCCCAGCATGGGGAGAGTATCGAAGTTAACATAGTGCAGTCTATGCACCGACAGCTTCCTAAAGAAAGAAATATTTCTTTGGCTCCAGGGAAGTCAATTTTTATTACTAAGATACATAAGGAAAGTCTTCTGGTCCCCTTAAAAGATGTTGGTAACGAGGAAGCATTGAAGCGACAGGTTGGAAAACGAAATGATATGGCAGCGGTCCAAATTGTAAGGGATAGTGTTAATAGCACCCAGGGTGGGACCGTTGGTGATGAAGGGAGAATTGGAGTCAACGTGGAGAGTGGATTTCAAATTAGTGGGGAAAGTGAAAGGTGTGGTTCAAGTGGGACCAAAGGGATAGAGGAAAGAGAAACAGTAGAGGTGGAGATAAATGGACATGTTGAAGGTCTGGACCCACACATGGGTGAGGCGAGTTGTCCGGATTCTCAATTGGGAAAAGCCCAAAAGGAAAATACTGAGTTGGGCCCAATATTGGTTGATAATTTCGGTGGCTTACAAGAGGAGGGAGAAACACGCTTTTCTTCAATTTCAGAACCAGAAGAGGTTCTTTCCACACATATTTTATCAGTTGCTAGATCAAATGCCAGGAAACAGAAACTTGGGTTAAAATTTAATCCTTTAGCCGTTCCAAGATGTGTTCAAATGGCGGAAGCAGTGAAGGAGGCTGGTCACAGAGTTAGAAGAAGAAGAAGATTGAGGGGCGCTAGAGATGTATTGGTGAGTGAAGGTGTGGGTCAAGAAGATGGTGGAGACAAGTTAATGGGTAATTCAGAGGTAAATCTTGATTCTAATCCTGTGACTGATAATAGTAGTGGAGAATGTAAAAAGAGGTGGAAGGCGGATCAAAAGTGTTTGGCAAACAATTGTGTAACACCTGCATCAGGTATTAATTTACTCTCTTAAAGTGAAAATTCAAGGGCATCAGAATCGATTTTCCATGTTATTGAAGGAGAAAAAGAGAAAGTTTTAGAAGCAGCCAAGTTATTTAATATCCAGAATCAAGTTGGGTTTACCTTTCAAGAGCCAGTAGAAGACACAATTAAGCAATTTGTGGATCAAGAAAATGGAGACAGAGTCAAGAAGATGGAATGAGAGAGGGAAGGTGATCAATGATAGTGTCATCCTTCAATGTAAGAGGTCTAGGAGGTGTGTTGAAAAGAAGAAGATTAAAAGAATTAGTTCGTAACCAAAAAGTTGATTTTCTAGCGATTCAAAAAACAAAATTGGAGGAGATCTCGGAGTCACTGTGTTACAACTTATGGGGCTCTTGTGACTGTGAGTGGGCCTTTCAACCTTCAGAGGGCAGAAGTGGAGGAATTCTCTCGATTTGGAGTAAGTCTAATAACTCTCTTGTTTTTTCCTTTAAGGGAGAAAGCTTTGTAGGAGTATGTTTAGAATGGGGAATGACAAAAACTATTTGTATTGTTGTCAATATCTATTCTAAATGTGACATGATGGCCAAAAGGAATCTTTGGAGTAATCTTATTATGTGTAAGCGTGGTATAGGTAATGGAAGGTGGTGTATAGTAGGAGACTTTAATGCGGTGTGCAGTATGGAGGAGAGGGTTGGTATAAATGTTGATGAGGGGAGGGTGGCTTCAATGGAGGTGATAGAGTTTTGTAACTTTATAGAGGAGCTTGAGTTAGTAGATCTTCCATTATTGGGAAGACGTTTTACATAGTATCAAGCAAATGGTAGGGCGATGAGCCGTCTTGATAGAATCCTCATCTCGGATGAGTGAGCGCAAAGGTGGGGAAATGTTAATCTTTGGGTTCTTCATAGAGATCTATCAGACCATTGTCCTTTGCTTTTAAAGTATAATCAAGATGATTGGGGTCCTAAACCGTTTAGATTTAACAACTTTTCGCTAGAGAATAAATCTTTTATAGAGGTTGTTGAATCTTTTTGGAGGAATCATAGTGTGGATGGTTGGATGGGTTTTGTTTTAAAAGAAAAACTAAAAGGGCTTAAAACAACTCTTAGGGAGTGGCATAAAAAAGAGTATGGAGGGATGGAGGCGAGGATTGATGAATTGGTAGCGGAAATTAGAGATTTGGATGTTAGGGGGGAATTAACGGGGTTGTCAAATCTTGAGGTGGAAAGCAGAAAAAAGAAATTTGCTTTGTTGTGGAAAAGTATTAGAAACAAAGAAGCTTTAATGTTCCAAAGATCTAGATCGAAATGGCTCAAGGAAGGGGATGCAAATTCAAAATTTTTTTATGGTGGTGTGAAGACGAGAATGAAGAGGAATCTTATTTCGGCTATTCGGGTTGATGATGCTTGGCTAGAGTCCCCTATTCAAATTAAAGCGGCGGTCTCCTCTTATTTTGAAAATCATGTTGCATCCACATATAGAGTGAGACCAAAGCTTGATGGTGTAGAGTTTCCAAAGCTCTCGGAGGGGGATAATTTGTGTCTTATAGATCCTTTCACTTTAGACAAAATTGAAGATGTGATTCGGAATAGTGAGGGAAATAAAAGCCCGGGGCCATATGGTTTTAATTTTGCTTTCTTGAAGAAGTTTTGGGGGTTACTTAGAGATGAAATCCGGGTAATGTTTGATCAATTCCATGGTAATTCTTGCTTCCCGACGAGTTTTCTATCTTATTTTGTCACTCTTATTTCAAAGGTTAGTTCTTCGAGCTCTATTTCCGAGTTTAGGCCCATCTCCCTTCTTGGTTGTTTGTATAAATTAATTGCTAAGATGCTAGCAAAGAGGCTAGCTAAAGTTATAGATTTGGTTATCTCCTCTAATCAATCGGCGTTTATAAAAGGTCAAAACTTGGTGGATGGCGTAGTGATTGTTAATGAAGTGGTGGATTGGGCAAAGAAGGCTAAAAAGAAATGTCTAATTTTCAAGGTTGATTTTGAGAAGGCTTATGATTCGGTTGAGTGGGATTTTCTTGAGTATATGCTTATTAGATGTGGTTTTTGTAATAAGTGGATTGATTGGATTCGGGTTTGTGTTTTTGCCGGAAACTTATCGGTGCTTGTGAATGGGTCCCCAACGGGAGAGATTAATATTCAAAGGGGGCTCAAACAAGGAGATCCCTTGGCCCCTTTCCTATTCTTGCTTGTGGTCGAGGGGCTTAGTGGGGTCATGAGAAAAGCGGCGGAGTTGGAAGTTTTCAAAGGCGTTTCGGTTGGAACTACACCAGTGGTGATCTCCCATCTTCAATATGCGGACAACACTCTTTGGGCCTTAAAGGCGATTCTTAGAGGCTTTGAGATGGCTTCCGGTCTCAAAGTTATGTTGGAACAAAATTGGTTTTCTATCTCCTAAATTTGATTTTGATGATAACAATGTATTTAAAGTTAAATGGGAAGTACTAATAATTTACTCTAGTGTGCAGGATTAAAAGTTAAAATTTATCTTTATAAGCACATTGGAATTCTGAAGGAATTACTTCTGAGCGTGTCAATCTGAGCTCACAAAATTCTGAAGCAAGTAATTCTGAGCTTCATCAGATTCTGAAGCTAAATATTTCTGAAGCTACATCAGAACAACTTTCTTGAAGACTGTGAATCTGTCTTGGTCTCAGCGAAGGAATCAAGAAAAAGGGTTGACCATGGAAAGGTCATTTTCAAGTCAGGCTTTAAGAACGAGTATTTCCTTATTTGGCTTAAACTGAGGTTCAGATATCTAAAGCCAAAAGGAATCTCTCATTTTGTGGTAAACGTCAAAGCTCCTAAACACTGCTAATCAGAACAGTTATTAGCACTCTGATAAATACAATGGAGCGTCTCAAGAATTCTTCAAATGGCTATAATCTTCAACGTTCATTTTCTCATCTATAAAAGGAAGAAGATTCGTGAAGAATAATCATCAAGACTTACGCTTCTGAACTTGCATACACTCTGTCAAAATTTTGAAGCTATTCAAACACTTAGAAATTTTGTGAAACATTTCTAGGAAGTCTTGTAATTGTGTTGTATTTTGTAAACACATCTGATAGTATATCAAGTGTCTCACTCATAATTTTATTATCATTAAAACTTGTGAGAAGTCTCTTGCTTTGTGCTTGAGCATTGGAAGTCTCTTGCTTAGTGCTTTAACATCTGTAATCTTAGTGATTATAGTGAAATCTCTTGTGAAGAACAAGAGGACTAAACTACTCCTGTTAGTGGGAGGAACCAATATAAAACTTGTGTGTCTCTTTCTCTCTATCCTCTTATATTGTGTGTGTTTGCTTTATCCGCTGCAAATAGTTTTAAAACTTAGCAAAAATCTTAACACAATTCAACCCCCCCTTCTTGTGTTTTTCAACCTTCAATTGGCATCAGAGCACCGGTCTGTGTTGCTCTTCACTTAACAGTGAAACAGTAAAGATCTAGGGTACTGAGTTGAAAAACATGTTTGCTTCTTGAACTGGACCAGATCACTCTGCTGTTCCCCCTCCTCATAACTATGACAAAAATGAAAGAAATGATACTCATAGAGACAAAGCACCTTTCTTCAATAGTGATCCTACAACTTTTTCCTTTTGGAAAACCAAGATGTACAGTTACATCATTGGTACTGATGATGAGTTATGGGATCTAGTTGAGGATGGCGTACACTTTGATCATATGGATGAAGAAGGTGTTGTAAGAAACACTTACAGAAAGTTGTTTGATGCTGACAAAAAGAAACAATATAAGAAGCATCATACTGTCAAGAATATGCTTGTTGGTGCCATAACTCATGCTGAATATTTGAAAATATCCAACAAATATACAGCTAAAAATATCTGGGATTCTCTATGCTCTACTTATGAAGGAAACAAGCAAGTTAAAGAGGCTAAGGCAAATCTGCTAGTTCATCAATATGAGCTATTCAGAATGAAGGAAGATGAAGACATTGAAACCATGTATTCAAGGTTTCAAACCCTAGTCTCAGGTCTTCAAGTTCTGAAGAAAAGCTATATTGTACCTGATCATGTAAAGAAAATTCTGAGGAGTCTGCCTCCTAAGTGGAGACCAAAGGTCACGGCTTTTCAAGAATCTAAGAATCTGGATGATGTCTCTCTTGAAGATCTGATAAGCTTGCTCAGAAGTCATGAACTAGAACTTATGGCAGATGAACCTGTCAAGAAAATGAAATCCTTAGCTCTAAGCTCTGTTCAAAGTTCTTCAAAAGCTATGAAGGCTAAAGCTACTGAGTCTGAAGAAGAAACTTCTGATGATATGCTGGAAGAAAATTCTGAGAATGAAGAAATGGCTCTCATGGTCAGAAGATTCCAGAAATGGAACAAGAAATACAAGAAGTTTTCAAGCAAGGGAAATAGCTCAAGAAGTTCTTTCACTAGAGACAAAAAGGAAGAATTGAACAAGTGCTATAACTGCAGGAAATATGGACATTTTATTGCTGATTGTCCAGAAATGTCTTCTAAGGACAAAGGAAAGAACAAGAACTTTGGAAAAGAGAAATACAAAGAAAATGTAAGGAAAAGTCTCTTAGCTACTTGGGAAACAATTGAGGATGATTCTGAAGGTGAGGATGATGAAGAAGGAAATCTTGCTCTAATGGCAAAAGCTTCTGAAGACAACAACTTTGATAAGGATTTTGAATATGACTCAGATGAAGAACAAGAGGTATATTCTAATATGACTCAATCTGAATTAATTGATTCTCTTAAAATTGCTGTGAAACATTATACTCAGATGGTAAGGCAACATAAAATTCTGAAAAGTGCTTATGAATCATTGAAAGAGGATGCCAAGATTCTTTATGAAGAAAATGAATCTTTAAACATTCGTTTTTGTCATGTTGAATCAAACTATGTCTTGGCAGACAAACTCGATGATGATCATGAAGATGCTCTCCATGAATTTATTCGTTGCACTTTCAATAGGAGTAAAATGGCTTCCATGATTTATCATATGACTCGTAACTATGGTGAAGGTATTGGTTATTCTCGGTTTAAGAACTGGGATAAACCTGTGCAATCATATAGTGAGGATGATACACCACCTGAATTATTTTCAACCTTTGTTAAAAGTGGAACACAGAATCTGAAGTTATCTAATTCTGAAGGAGGTTCTGAACCTCAACTCAAAGACTCAGAAGTTCCAAGTTCTTCTGAACCCAAAACTTCTGAGCCTAAGAGTTCTCAAGCTAAAGATCAGAAGTCTTCTGAACCTCTGAGAAATCAAGGCAAAGATTCTTCAGGTGCTTGCTTGACCTTTGGAACTGTGATATATTCCAGATAAAAATCCAAGAATCAAATTAAGCCTAAACATTCCTGTCAAAGATTAATTAATTCTAGATCTTCTGTTACTCATAAAAGACAAAGGAGGAATGTAATTCAGAAGACTAACTCAAAAGGACCCAGCAGAATGTGGGTACCAAAATCTGAAATAATATTTGCTTCAGATGCTCACTCAAGGAAAGGTAAAGCAGCAGCCCTGGTACCTGGACAGTGGTTGCTCACGACATATGACGGGAGAAAAGCATATGTTCCAAACCCTAACTCTGAAAGAGGGAGGTTCTGTGGGATTTGGAGGAAAACAAAAAGGGAAGATCATTGGTATAGAATTTCAAATCCCACCAAAGGCATCTGAATGTGAAGATCTGTCTATTGTGGTATATCCTTCTGAGACTCAGAATGAAAAGATATCTGAAGATCTTGAATCTGAAGATCATTAAGAAGAAGAACCTACTCAGATGACAACTCAGCCTAAAAGAACATTCAAATACAAGTCATCTCATCCAGAGGAATTAATTGTTGGAAATAAAGATAATCCAAGAAAGACCAGATCAACATTCAAAGAACATGAATCTCTAGTTGGTCTAATTTCTTTAATTGAACCTACAAACATAGAAGAAGCTCTATCAGATGATGGATGGATCATTGCAATGCAAGAAGAGCTCAATCAATTTGAAAGAAATGATGTATGGGATCTGGTACCCAAGCCCAAACATAAGAACATGATTGGAACAAAATGGGTATTCAGAAACAAAACAAATGAACTAGGAGAAGTTGTAAGAAACAAAGCTAGATTGGTTGCACAAGGCTATAGTCAGCAAGAAGGCATAGATTTCACTGAAACCTTTGCACCTGTAGCAAGACTTGAAGCAATTCGACTTCTTCTATCATATGCAGTGAATCATGATATCACTCTATTTCAGATGGATGTTAAGAGTGCATTTCTGAATGGAGTCATTTCTGAAGAAGTCTATGTTAAACAACCTCTTGGTTTTGAAGATGTAAAGTGTCCTGACCATGTGTTCAAATTGAAGAAATCTCTATATGGTTTGAAGCAAGCTCCAAGGGCTTGGTATGAAAGGTTAAGTATTTTTCTTCTAGAAAATGGCTTTCAAAAAGGACATGTTGATAATACTCTTTTCAGAAAAACCTTAAAAGATGATATTTTAGTTGTTCAGATATATGTGGATGATATTATTTTTGGTTCAACTAATGCCTCTCTATCCAAGAGTTTTTCTAAGCTTATGCAGGATGAATTTGAAATGAGTATGATGGGTGAACTAACATTCTTTCTGGGAATTCAAATTAATCAAAGAAAAGAGGGAGTATATGTTCATCAAACCAAATACACAAAGGACTTGCTGAAGAAATTTGGTCTAAAGACTGCAAGCCTATGTCTACTCCTATGCATCCCTCCAGTAGTCTTCTTAAGGAAGAATCTGAAGGCAAAGTGGATCAGAAACTATACAGAGGTATGATTGGTTCTCTCCTTTACCTCACTGCTTCTAGACCAGATATTTTGTTAAGTGTATGCATGTGTGCTAGATTTCAATCAGATCCTAGAGAATCTCATCTAACTGTTGTTAAGAGGATCTTTAGATATCTGAAAGGAACCACAAATCTAGGATTACTTTATAAGAAATCCTTAGATTATAAGCTAATTGGATTCTGTGATGCTGACTATGCTGGTGATAAAATTGAAAGGAAGTCCACTAGTGGAAACTGTCAATTCTTAGGTGAAAACCTTATATCATGGGCTAGTAAGAGACAAGCAACTATTGCTCTATCTACAGCTGAAGCAGAGTACATTTCAGCTGCTAAGTGTTGCACACAATTGCTCTGGATGAAACATCAATTGGAAGATTATCATATAAGGATAAGTAGTATACCGCTTCTGTGTGATAATACTGCTGCTATCTGTTTGTCTAAGAATCTTATTTTACATTCATGAGCCAAACACATTGAGATTAAGCATCATTTCATTAGAGATTATGTACAAAAGGGAGTAATTGAGATTCAATTCATTGATACTGAGCATCAATGGGCTGATATCTTTACCAAACCTCTTGCTATTGATCGTTTTGATTTTATCAAGAAAAGTCTGAACATGGTTTTTATTTCTGAGTAATGGTTCTGAATGTTGTCAACTCTGAGTGAATAATCACCTCTGAAGGGCTTCAGAAGTTTGGAAGGCTCAGAAGCTAATATCTTAGATTCTGAAGCATCCATTCATCTGAAGCAATCAGAATTATTTATTATTTAATATGGATTATTGTGTCTCAGATACCTATTCTAGTGTTAGTTGACTGCTCAGTTTCTCCAACTGACAGCTGGCTTCTAAAACACTCCTTATCTGTGTAACTTCCCATCATGTCTAGTAACCGCTAGGTAATGGAGGAAGCTAATGATGATTTTCTTAAAAGTAACTGCTACGCCCCCATTACGTCACTATCTTGTTTTCCCCCAATATTTGTTATGTTTTCGAAACTTACACTATAATCCCTTATTCACACTATTCACTTTCACTTCTCAAACTTTTGCTTCTTCTCTAAACCTCCATCGATCACAATTCTTTCCTTCTCTTAGCATCAACCTTACGATGGCCTCCTCATCGTCTGCTCGCACAATTCCTAAACCCATTGATGTCGAATCACAAGAACTAGTGTCCAGAAATCCTGAACCTTCTTCGCTAAAACTTGAGCAACTACAATTGGTAGAAGAAAACCCTATTGATTTTGAATCATTTAGGGTAAATAATCTGAATGTGAAAGGGTATTTTGAACAACAAGGATGGATGAACTATTTTGAGATGCTTAATGGTGTCATCTACTCTACATTAGTAAAGGAATTTTGACTTGGCGCTGAAGTGTTTTCAAGGGAAAAAGCCATGAAGGAACTGGAAGACAAAATTGCTGAAAACCCAGAGGCAAACAAAGATAAGTCAAGAAAGGAACTTGGCTTGAAACCTTTCACCTGCACTGAGATTCGTTCAACCATTCTTGGTGTACCTGTAACAATGACTAGGAATCTTATTTCTGAGCTGCTTCAGATTCCTAATGAAGGGTTCTTTCAGGTTGACACTGACAAGTCTCCACCGCTCACCAAGTATAGGTCTAAGATTAAGGAAAAGTTGTACGAGGATCCATCTAAGATGGGTAGGACTGATGGATTACATATGATTGTGAAGCTTCTGCACATAATTTTGATTGCCACCATTATTCCAAGGGTTGGTGGAACTGATCAAGTCTCCTGGGATCAGAGGCACATTCTCCTCTTCTTAGTAAATGGTACTAAGATGAATTTGCCTGCTTATTTATTTCACTCTCTGTGTACCTACATCAGAAATACCACTGAAAAGGATAAGCATTGGGTTGCATTTCCCAGGTTACTTTCTGAACTATTCTTTCAATGGAGATTAGTTGATAAGTTGAGAGAATTTGGTGCTACAGAGACTGTCAAAGAATCAAGAAGTTCTTTTCTAACTGCTGAGAATCTGTGTACTGTGCACAAGATTTCTAATGATAATCTGCTCTATCCAAATCACCCTTTAAAGAAAAAGCGCACATCTTTAAGGGATGATGTGATTCCTGTGTTTAAGAATGAGCCAATGGATGTCATTGCCAACTATATTGCTGCTAGGAGAGAAGAAGGAGTATATCTTACTCTTGATGACTTGCAATCTGAACCATAAGATGAATATGTCAAGAAGAGGAAGCGTATAAGTAAGAAAAAGGAAGCCGATGTTGCTGAAGGCCCAGAGAAGAAAAAGGCCAAGAAAGGAAAGACTCTGAAGGGTTCAGAGAAAATACAAGTTGGTCAATCTGAAATATCAACTCTGAAGGAAGTACAAAGGGCTGAGCCATTTGTAGCAAGAGTAGATGATAACTCAGAAACTGAAGATGATATGCCTCTGCAACGTCTCACCAAAAGGAAGAGACCTACTAAGAAGATTCCCTCAGAAGATGTCTCAGGTATTCCTAAACCTTCTTCCGATAGTATTCCTAATATTGCTCAAACTTCTGCACTATCTTCTGAACACCCTCAACCATCATCTACCTCTGCCTCATCTGTTGAACCACCATATGTTAATGACGCTCAACCCATTAATATGATGTTTCCAAACAGTGAACAAATTTTTCCTGCACTTCATACTCTCACAGATTCTCCAACCATCTCTGAGCTAAATGATGCTGTTGATCATGCTTCAGTTTGTCTTGACACTGTAGCAGCTCAGAGAAATGAAACTCTCAACCAACTACACATTGCCCATCAACAACAACAACAACAACTGGAACAACAACAACAACCTCCCATTCTTGATCCTGACACAGAAAATCTCCAACACCTTGAACAATATCTTCAAGGTGATCTTGTGTTTTCCCATCCATCTCCTCAGAAATCACCTATCCCTGAAACCACAACATCTGCCCCCCTATAGATGTTTCTGAACAACCATCTGCTACCATCATTTCTGACCCTGTTCAAACTTCTGAACCTATCATTGACCAAACTTCTGAACCACCAAAATCCCCCTCTCAAAATGTGCTAAGTGAGAATCCCAACACTACTGTTGTTTCCCCTGCTCAACCCTCATCACCTAGCACAGATTCTGACCTTGTGCCAAACATCCTTCACTCTGACACATATCCTTGTTTCATCATGGCCCTCAATACTTACCCTCCCATTTCCTTTAGACCTCCCAGAAAAGTCATTGAGATCTCTGATTCTGACTCTGATTCTGAATATTCTTATGATTCAGAATCCTCCAACCAATATATTCCTCGTCCTCCACCACCTCCTGTATCCAATGTCCTGTTTGAGCGTATTAGTAATAAAATCTACAGGAAGGTGAAAGCATTACATAGGATTAGATATTCTCTTATGAATCCTAAAGATTATATTAATGCTTGGGCTGAAGTTAGAGAAGAAATTCTGAGGGATATCTATCATTTGGTGGATGGAGATCTGAACGAAATGTTGGACTATCAGAAAGCTCTAAATGACTGGTTGGATCAGATTAAGCAAGGACATCTGAGGCTCACTCAGAAAGAAGCTCGTCATTGGCAGGAAGAATACCTCAACAATCATTTTTCCCTGTCTATGCAGAGCTCCCTTTCTACTCATCTGAAGTTCTCTTTGGACCTTGGGGATTTATTTGTTAGTAAGGATATTGTTGGTTCTTCTGCTTCTGCTTCAGCTTCAGAAATATCTGAGATTCAAAAGGAACTTGCTGCTCAGAAGCAAAAGCAAGCTGAGTTGGATGAAAAGATTGACAGACTTGCAGCTCAGCAAAATGAGAAGTTTGAGCGCTTAGAGGCCAAGAAGGATGCTATGGCAGCAGATCTGAAGACCCTGCTCACCCTCCTTGCCCTTAAACCATAGGACTCTTTTAGGCACTTAGTTTATTCCTTTATTTCTGAACAATGTTTTTTGGGATATGCTCTGTTTTGGCATAATTTCTTTGTTAAACTCTGTTTTTAAATTATGTTTGTTTTGCTTATTTCTGGTTGCATTTTTTTTCCTCTATTGTTTTTTTTTTAACAGTTACTTATTTCTGAAACATAAATGTCCTATTTTCATAGCATTAAAAAAAAAACTCATTTTATTCATTTAGAAACCAGAAGTACAATTTTTTCAAATACATTACATATTTGCTAAAATCTACTTTGATGCATCTTTTGCTTCTTCTGGGTCCTTCTTTCCAAACTTCATGAAGCTTTCCACCAACTGGCTGGCTTTTCTTTCCATCTCCAGCGCCGCCTCCAGACGTTTGTTCAAATGCTCTTTTCTCTCTTGCATAATTCTGACCTCTTCTTCTAAAATCTGATTCTCCCATTCTCTCTGTACTTGCTCTTCATTTTCTCTGTCCATGGCTTCAAATGTTGTTTTAAAATGTGATAGCTTTTGCAAACTGAAGTGCTTCTTTTATAGTGCGTTTTTCACCTCGTACATAGCGTTTTCAAAACTTTTACCGTTGAATGCATTTACTGCTGGTGGTTGTTTGCTGTGCGCATTTACTGCCCTGTAACTTGCACTTTTGATTGGCCCGTTTTTGATAATGACAAAGGGGGAGAAATACTTTATCCATGTGTATTCATGTGTGGCAGTGAAATTAAAATCTGAAGCTTTCAAGAATTAATATTTTCTGAACTCTTTCTCGTATATATCTATTAAAGTTTTTTAAACCTTTAATGAGGGGGAGTAATAAATTTTGTCTAAAATATTTTCATATAATATAAGATAAGCGTGCAAATCATATCTTATATTTATCAACCTAAGAAATAGAGCTTGCAAACCTCTAATTCTGAATGTTGATTATATGAAATAATCTTAGACATCATGAATTACTCTTAGACTGTTTTATATTTATCATTGATAAACTTCTGAAGGTTATCAGACTCAGGCGGAGCTTGCAAACCTCAGAACCTGAAGTCAAGATGTTAAATAAAAACAACAACAATTGATTTTTAAAACATATAGTTGTCATCATCAAAAAGGGGGAGATTGTTGGAACAAAATTGGTTTTGTATCTCCTAAATTTGATTTTGATGATAACAATGTATTTAAAGTTAAATTGGAAGTACTAATAATTTACTGTAGTGTGCAGGATTAAAAGTTAAAATTTATCTTTATAAGCACATTGGAATTCTGAAGGAATTACTTCTGAGCGTGTCAATCTATGCTCACAAAATTCTGAAGCAAGTAATTCTGAGCTTCATCAGATTCTGAAGCTAAATATTTCTGAAGCTACATCAGAACAACTTTCTTGAAGACTGTGTCTGTCTTGGTCTCAACAAAGGAATCAAGAAGAAAAAGGGTTGACCATGGAAAGGTCCTTTTCAAGTCAGGCTTCAAGAACGAGTATTTCCTTATTTGGCTTAAACCGAGGTTCAGATATCTAAAGCCAAAAGGAATCTCTCATTTTGTGGTAAACGTCAAAGCTCCTAAACACTGCTAATCAGAACAGCTATTAACACTCTGATCAATACAATGGAGCGTCTCAAGAATTCTTCAAACGGCTATAATCTTCAACGTTCATTTTCTCATCTATAAAAGGAAGAAGATTCGTGAAGAATAATCATCAAGAGTTACGCTTCTGAACTTGCATACACTCTGTCAAAATTCTGAAGCTATTCAAACACTTAGAAATTTTGTGAAACATTTCTAGGAAGTCTTGTAATTGTGTTGTATTTTGTAAACACCTCTGATAGTATATCAAGTGTCTCACTCATAATTTTATTATCATTAAAACTTGTGAGAAGTCTCTTGCTTTGTGCTTGAGCATTGGAAGTCTCTTGCTTAGTGCTTGAGCATCTGTAATCTTAGTGATTATAGTGAAATCTCTTGTGAAGAACAAGAGGACTGGACTACTCCTGTTAGTGGGAGGAACCAGTATAAAACTTGTGTGTCTCTTTCTCTCTATCCTCTTATATTGTGTGTGTTTGCTTTATCCGCTGCAAATAGTTTTAAAACTTAGCAAAAATCTTAATACAATTCAACCCGCCCCTTCTTGTGTTTTTCAACCTTCAAGTTAATTTTTGGAAGAGTGGGCTAATGGGAATTAATGTTTCTCCGGATTTTTTGGCTTCGGCGTGCACTTTTCTTAATTATAGACAAGGTTCTATCCCGTTCAAATATCTAGGACTCCCAATTGGAGCTAATCCGAGAAGCGAGGCCACTTGGAAACCTCTTTTGGAACATCTTCGTAATAAATTGTTTTCTTGGCGGAATAAACATATTAGCCTTGGTGGTAGAATCGTGTTAATTAATGCGGTGCTAAATTCGATTACAATTTTTTATCTTTCTTTTATGAAGATTCCGACCGGTGTATGGAAGAAGGTGGTTAGACTTCAAAGGGAGTTTCTTTGGGGAGGTGTTAAGGGAGGTAGGAAGGTGAGTTGGGTGAAGTGGTCAGTAGTGTGTAAAGAGAAAAAGAAAGGTGGGTTAGGGGTCCGAGATGGAAGAATAGTTAATTCAAGTCTCTTGTCAAAGCGGCGTTGGAGATTAATTCAACCGGGGAGATCTTTATGGAAGGAGGTGTTGGTTTCCAAATATGGGAGTCATATTCTTCACTATGTGGATTGGAGTAACTTTGGTATACCTTCCTCGGCGTCAAATTGGTGGAAGAATATTATCTTAGTGGATAAGGTAGTGCCGAACAAGAATTGGTTCGTGGAGTCGGTTGCCCGGAAGTTGGGTAATGGTAATTCTACTTTCTTTTGGCATTCTAGGTGGATTGGAGAGGCTCCTCTTGCCGTTATGTTTCCCCGCTTGTTTTCCCTCTCAAATCATAAAGATAATAAGGTGGTTTACTTTCTTGTGGTTGATGGAGACCAAAGGTCTTGGTCTTTCTCTTGGCGGAGAAACCTTTTCCAATGGGAAGAAGATCTTGTTGAGACAATGGAAAATCTTTTGGCGAATGTGGTAGTGTCCTCTGAAGTAGATAGTTGGCATTGGTTGCCGGATCCGAACAGGGTTTTCTCGGTCAACTCCTCCTATAAGCTTCTCTTGGAGGAACTCACAATTGAAGAAGAGGAGGGAGAGGTATTAGAGCGGGTTTTGAATCAAATTTGGGAGAGTTCGGCTCCTTCAAAAGTTATTGCTTTCTCTTGGCAACTTTTATACGACCGGATCCCTTCGAGGAGTAACTTACAAATTAGAGGAATCCATGGTTCGGATGTGCCTTGGGAGTGTGTGGGTTGTGTTGGTAAGGTGGAAACGTCTCTCCATCTATTTTTACATTGTCCTTGCGTAATGAAGGTTTGGGGCGATATTTTCAAGTGGTTGGGGGTGAAGATTGTGATTCCTCCTTCTTTAGAGCTTCTCTTCAAGATTTTTAAGGCGGCCGCGAGGAATTACAAAATTAGAAGTGGTTTTGTGTTGATTTGGCATGCTTCAATTTGGTCCATTTGGAAGGCTAGGAACAATGCAATTTTCGCGGGTGGTCCTTTTATCCCCAACGAGATTGTAAATGATATCAAAGTTTTGTCTTGGAAATGGAGTTTAATTAGGCTCAAATTGAATCCTTGTCTATTTTATGAGTGGACTTAGGACCCGGGGGATTGCCTTGTCCGTTAACGGTTTGGTGTGTGTTGCGGCCTCTTGTTTGTATTGCCCCTGGTAGGTGGATTTTCTGGCTGCAGCTTTGTTATTTGGCTAGGACAGGTTCTGTTTTGTTTAGAACGGGCTGGTGTGTGATTTGTTTTTGTTGTTTGCTTAGTTTTGAGGTAGGCGAATGTGTCTTTGCTACCTGCTGTAACTTTCCTCTTGTATTTGTTTCTATTGCTCCTCTTAGACTACTTGTTTTAGAGGTTGCTTATCAATAAATTTGCTGATTAAAAAAAAAATAACAAAAAAAACATATTCGAGGAGATTTGAGAATCAAAATAACTAATAAAAAAGACATTTATAAATCTATTTGTAATTTTAATATATTCAATGGTAAATACGTGTTTACCACCTGCAATATTGTGGACGAGTTTTGATTTATCCCCTGTATTATATTTTTTTCGATTACCCTTGTAATGTTATTGTTCTGGATTGGGCCTAGAATTGACTAGCAGGCCCAATCCACTGGACCGTCGAGGACAGCCCAATGCCGAGCCCAACCAGCTTCTGGCTCGGCGAACAGGGTAATCCTTCGCGGTCTCAGAAGAAGACTCGACGAAGAGAAAAACAAATGGGTCGAAGAGCTTTGGAGAGTACTCTGGGCCTACCGAACAACTCCACACTCCGCTACCGGAGAGACACCATTTCGACTAACGTACGGATCCGAAGCCGTCATCCCTGTCGAAATCGAAAATCTCTCGTGGCGAACAACGCAGCCATTGTCGGAGGAAGCGAACGATGAGGCGCTTAGGGAGGAGCTCAACTTAGTTGACGAAATTCGAACAACTGCCTCCCTTCGAGAAGCCGCGCTCAAACAAAAAATTGCTGCTCGACACAACGTCAAAGTCATACCACGGAGCTTCGATGTTGGCAGTCTTGTGCTAAGACGAAACAACCAAGACTCCAACCACGGAAAGCTCGCCGCCAACTGGGAAGGTCCATATCGCGTGCGAGCAAAAACAGGAACTGTAGCCTACCACCTCGAAACCCTCAAAGGAAAAGAAATCCCTCGCACTTGGAATGCTAAAAAATTAAAACAATACTACAGCTAAGGCAACGTCGACCACGACAGCCCATAGCAAAGGAGACGACCAGCCCAAAAACACTAGGACTGCCGCTCCTCGACAACGGGCAGACACCAAGGTACAGGTGCCCGCCTCAAACTTCTACAAGGATAACAAACCCACCTTGGGAAAGCTCAAAACTCGAGCCCCCTCGTCCTCGTACCACGACTTGACCCCCAGCTCGCGATGGGTAGGTGAAGCTACGGCAAACAAACCTCTTCCTCGACGTTTGTGCGCTGTTATGTTCGGAGCCGAACCTCCGAGCGCCTGGGTAGTTCCCAAAACTGCTCATGGTAACGCCGAGCAAGAAATCAACCTTCCTCGACGCAGTCCATCTTGTCGACCTAAGACGCGCCGATATAGCCGTCGTAGAACAGAGCGACAAGGCGAACACAACTTCGCGTGATAAAAACCAAGCAACCTTACTTCTAAGTGCGAACGGAAAAATATAAAAGAAAACCCAACAGTTTTAAACACACAATAACTCCATTCATTCATTCATAATAATGTTAAACATCACAATGTTTATTCGTTAGGAAATTCAAACTCAACATGCAAAGAAACAAACGGCCTAAGTCATCACTTAGACCCTGCTTTCTTCTTTTTCTTCCCTGAAACCTCGGTCACAGCCTGCTCATTCTCCGTGGTAACTTGAGAATCTCCCTCCTCATCAGAAGTAGGAGGAGTTCCACGATAAGTCTTCAGGTATTCTGCCCAATCTTCATCGACTTCTTCAGAGCCAGGCTATTTCGGTGGCGAAAGAACCTTTTCTTTTCCCTTTCCCCTCTTGGGCTGAGAAACGCCTCTGGCCTTGCTGTCAGACCCCTCAGATTGCCTCTTAGACCTAGTTGCAACACCTTTCTCCACATTCTTTCTCTCCATGACTCCTGAAATGAAGAAAAGAAAAGCAAATGGGGCTATTTATCCCCACAATCTCAACAAAATGCATGTGAGCAGTTTCAACAAACACTTATGGCAGCATAGGTACCAAGCAGTTTCAACAAACCAAGTTTGACTGCGTGGGGACCAAGGCCACATGCAAGACTAACGGAATAGCTTAACCGACCAAGCTCTCCGCTCTTTTGTTCGGGGGCAGGGTACCCGAGCTCCTGGACGACAATCAAAAGCCCCACGAGGACAAAACATTCGTCGAGCATAAAGACTATCAGCTCGACAAGGAAACAGTTGTGCTTAAGATTTCAAAAACAAATAAGGACTTAAGGACGAGCAAACAAACATACGAGCAGGCATAAATAAACATGTAAACATAAACAGGCGAGCACAAAAATAAGTCAATCACAAAAAGTACTTAATGACGGGCAAGAGCCCAGTTGTTCAAATATTACATAAAAGGCACAAAGGCCACCAGAATCAACAAAACGTCAAACTATGGCGCGCAGGCCAGAAGAAAAGCATGAAACTAAAGAGCCTAATTGCTCTCATCATGACCCTCCTCGTCGTGATGCTCCTCTTCGACATGCTCGCCATCAATGTGTTCATCCTCCTTGGTTTTCTCCTCGCCATCTGAGTGATCATGTTCTATTTCGTCCTCCTCGTCTTCGTCATCCTCATCAGCTAGGAGATCATCAGCCTCGGCGTTTTCATTCTCTGGAGGAAGGACCACTTCCCTGCCAACCACACGGCGCTAGAAGCCGGTTCCCGCAGTTTGGAGCTCGGCATTGACAACCTTCAGCTGGGCGACAGCATTGTTAAAACCAAACTTGGCCGCCACTGTAATCTTTTCGCGAACAGAAGTAAGCTCCCCGACGAGGGCAGCTCTAGTGGTCAATGCTCGAGCAAATTCAGGCTCATTCTCAACAGGAGTCGCAGAGGCTTTCAACTCGTTCAGCTCGTCCTCGAGCTCCTTCTGCTTCTTGATCGCCGCCTCCAAACTCTCATTAGCAATGCGAAGATCTGTCTGAGTCTTGAGCCAGACCTCCTTTTTATTCTGCAGGTCGTCAACAATGACCTCGAGCTTCAGCTTGCTCGCCTTCAGCATCTCTATCCTCCCTTTCAGTTTCTCGATCTCCTTCCCCGGCTCCTTGCTCTCCTCGTTCAACACCAGGACCGTCGACACCAACCTCATCAGCCCGGCAATGTCGTCCCTCATGAAATTCTCCCTGCTCTGAGGATCCATCTCCCTGATGATGGACTTCTCCTTCGCCGCCACCGCAAGAGGATATTTCTCAAGGTAGCCTCGCATGGCCCAACATTGAGGGACCACACTTTGCTCGGTCTTCCCCGCAGCAATGTCGACGACCTCCACATCTGGGGACGTCCTCGGCCTTTTCTCAGGACGTTGAGAAGCAACCCCTAACCCTGGAGAATCCAACTTTGGAGATCCCGAATCTAAACCTCCAGCAGCGGATGAAACAGCAGAGACAGGTCCCTTCTTGCCCGACTTCCCCTTCTTCTTTCCTTTGGTGTCTCCCAACATCCTCAAGATATCAGTAGCTTTGTCGGCCATCTCGTCTGCAAAGTGAAACATCAAAGGATTAGTAAAATAAATATGGGGAAATAAAAGCAAGTTAAGAGACGAGGAGAAAAAATTAAAGCAAACCCTTATACCGAGCAAAATCTTGCAAGCAGCGGCGCTCTTGGCCGACAGCACCGCCCTGGTGTTAATTATCCTAACACCGTACACCTGTTTGCCCTCCTTGTCGAGCACAGGCAACGTTACCCTCTCTCCTTCAACCACCTCCTTATATACACAAGGCCCTAGCTTGAAACCATTCACATAGTCGCTCAAGACCTTCAAGCTAGCCCAATCCTCCTCGGACATCCCTCGATCCTTGGTCAAATAGGAATCGGTACTTTGCTCGTAGTGAGCGAACGTCCACGCCAAAGGAAACTTGGGCTCTCGCCTCACTACCTGCTCGCCATCCACCGTTACCGTCACATTTCTATACAAGGATTCCCGAGCAGCCTCACTCTCTGCTCGAACTATGTAGTAGCGAGGCTTGTAGCCCAGAACAGAATCCACAAACATATTGAAGAATTTCTTCCCTTGAGATTTCAAAGACACCCAGCCTTGTCGTCCATTTACCGCCTGCCGCTGGAGTTGAAATATTTTGAAGAACAAGGCGAGGGAAGGCGCGATCCGCAGGTGCTCGCACACTATCTCGTATATTCGAATGAACCCCAGCGAGTTCGGGTTTAATTGAGAAGGGGCCAGCTTCAAGTGCCTGAAAACGCTCATCGCGAATTCGCTGAACGGCATCCTAAGCCCCAACTTCTCGAACACAAATTCGTACATAGCAAATCCGTCCTCGCCAAAATTTGAGTACACCCGCCGCTCGCCGCCTACAGCATGCGCCGACCAATTAATTGGCTGATCTCCTATTCTCTCCTCGACAATCGTAAACTTGGGTTCGGTCGAGGGAGAAATCACCGAGCGCGTCCTTGGACCCTCAGCTATCCAAGCATATGGATCTTCTTCGGTGGGCCTGATCGGCTCTCTATGTTGCGACGTTTAAGCCTCCTCTTCGTCCATTTAAAAGCACCTGAAAAGCAGCGAAAGAAAATGAATTCGACGTTTAAAATCAAATTCACCCTTCCACCGCAAGTCAAGTGAAAGGGCGAAGTATTAGCCGAGGACGCTGCCCTCGACCAAAGGCCCTTACAAATGGCGAAGAAACAAATTCGTGGGCGTATCGTGCTCGAGCCGTAAAAAGGCGAGCAAAGGCTAAGATCTAAGGACGTTACAAACACAGGCAAGCTTTTCTGCTCGCCATAGCAAGCGTTCTTGCTCGCCAAAACAAGGATATTCTACTTGCGATACTCACGTCGCTCCTCGACACGCCCATTCAAATTCCCAGAAATTCATTTGATTTTCTGGAAATTTTCGCCGAAAAACTCAACAGAATAGTACGAAACGGCGGTTATGGGCGGCGCAACTACCTTAATCTAAGCAAAACAACTAAAAAGGGCGTTTGACAATGTAAAACCACCACCAAACGCCCTCAGAGTTGCTAAATCCATAACATTTCCATCATCTTTAAACAACAAACATCACCGGAATTCTAACAAGCAAGCTCTAAGGTTTAACAATCCAAACAAACCTAAGTAAGATGAATGCAAAGATAATGTAGAAATTCGTACCTTTGTCTGGATTGAAGAAGCTTCCTGTGCTTGAAAGAGCTTGAACCCGCAAATATCGGCAGCAACAATGGAGAACAAACTTTGAGAAGGAAAACGATGGAGGAAGGAAAATTCTGAAATGAATTTTCACTTCCCTACTTATAGCTTGCCAAGCGCGTTATCTCCTGCAGTGCAACTCTTGCGAAACGACGCTCTCCTCAAACCCTCAGACGTTGGATCAATCCAACGCTTCAGATTGAAACGATCCAACGTTTCAGTTTAACTCCCAGGGAAAACGAAAAGGCGCGTATCTGACGCGCCACACGCACCTGCACGGGAATCCACACCACTTATGACCTACGCTTTGAGACTATCATTGCGTCTCCTCGTAGCTGGCACACGTGGCGTCATCAAGAGACGCCCTGTCTCATCAAACGTCACTTAGTTTCTCCACGCGTTGCCTCTTGCTCTCCTCGACTCCACTGCTCCTCGACAAAACGTTTGGGTTTGCATGCAAATGGCGAGCAAGATTCACGCCCCCCATAAGCAAAATAACGCAATTCGACGCTTCTCTTCGACGTTCCTGCACTGGACCTTAAGTCATTACTCCTATGCCTAGCAGCAATGACTTGGGGGGCTTCTGTTCTAGACTGGGCCTAGAATTGACTAGCAGGCCCAATCCACTGGACCGTCGAGGACAGCCCAATGCCAAGCCCAACCAGCTTCTGGCTCGACACTTCAGCTTAAGCTCATCAGCTGCTCAAGCCTATCCAGTTCGCCACTGTCGAGCACGCCTGTGCTCTCCTCTAATTCAACACCTGTCAAACGTGCCTCTCAAGCCACGTTTCCATCCCAAGCTTATCCTCTCCCGCAGAATACGGGCTAAGCTTGACTAGGAGGAGAGTTTAACGACTTCTCCAGCATACCACGCTATCCCTAGCAGTTATCCTCATTGGGCTTGCACTACGCGGCCCAATAGTGATAATCGTTGGCCCCGCGCTGGGGGCTTTTAAATACTCCTCATCATTGAGGAGTCAGGTATTCAATTCTTATTCTCTCTACCTCTTCTCTTGTATCTGTGCTGACTTAAGCATCGGAGTGTCTGCAGGTACAACCCCCCCCCCCCCCCCCCCCCCCCCCTCCGTTTTCAAAGCAATTATCCAGACCGCACGTGACTAGCAGCTGGCCATCGATCGAACGTCCGTTCCAGGTACGATCAGTTATGATTTTGTCGTTTACCCTCTCATGAACATTGTTGACTTAAGACTCCACATAAGTGATGACGTGAAATGCCCAATGAAAAAGATAAAACAAAATCCGCTAACATTAAAGGGCACAAAATGATAGAATCTTAAGACCACAATTCAATGGGGAGGGTAAATGACGAAATATTCATACTACACAGGATAATTGAAAAAAATTTATATTATAGAGAAATAATTCAAAACTCGTTCACATTAGAGAAAGTAAAAACAATAATTATTTCACAATCCCTTTAACTTACACTTTCCCTATAATTTAGGTTTATGGATATTCAACAAATCAATTTGGCTCTTTCGTTTGGTTGTACTTTAACTTATGAAGCCCCGATACGCGACACGATACCGATACATCGATATAGAATTTTTTAAAAAAATCTCTATCCGATATTGCCACGATACGTTATTTAAAAATTAAATTTAAAATTAAATATATAAATGCACAATATATAAACATGACTAAAATCAATAATATTAATAATGATAATTTTTTTTTTAAAGACAAAAAATTATTATTATTATTATTATTATTATTATTATTATTATTATTATTATTATTATTATTATTATTATTATTATTATAAACGTCAATAGTTCATTATACAAGAACGTACAAACAAACTAATAAGCTTGCACAAGAGCAAAACAGTTTGAGGCTCAACATACAAGAGACAAAATAAAGATTTAACCAATACTTTTTCAATACGAGTATCGGGACGTATCCGACGCGTATCGGATATTAATTTTTTATTTAAAAATAAAGATTTAATCGATACTTTTCCGATACGAGTATCGGGACGTATCGGACGAGTATCGGTATCGAGTACGTATCGGACATAATACTTCGTCATTTTTAGAGTATCGGGGCTTAATAGACTTTAACCCTCTTTTCCTAATATTCTTAACTGAAATTAACATGTTTTACCCGTGCATAGTTGCTCATCATATTAAAAATTGTCAATTTGTAATTGGAGTAGTGTAAATATGGTAGGCAAAGTGTTATTCAATTCAAACCAAATTTTATAAAAGTTTCTTGCAATCAAAACACAACCGATTACAAAGCAATCCCTTCAAGAAACCACTATTCTACTAAGTGCTCCATATTCACTCATCATCATTATTATATTGTTAATGAATGAATTTAAGAAGATAGCATAACGTGTGATGTTGACATGTATTGGTGTAAAGGGAAGGATCCCCTTTCTTTCTAGCACTTTTTGTGATGTGCTAATTGACTCTTTTATGGAAAAAAGGTTGGTTCTATATGCCTAATTCAGTTCAACTCCAGCTATTATTGCTTATGTTTTAAGTCATATACCACGTTGCAATTTATGGTTAAAATGTTGTAAACTAAGGTATTTATTTCTACTCATATGCCTCATCTTTGCTTAGGGACAACCTTGTAAACATAGAGATTAATTGAAAAACTTTAAGTTTGGTGAGGGTTCATGAATGTTTGTATACACAAACAAAAGTTATTGTTTCATGGAAACATAAAAAGGAACAACTTTTCCCAAAAATGGTGTATAATTGTAATTTGTGTAAGTGTTGTCTCTTAGAAGATAAACCCTTTCATTTTGAATGTACTTAAATAAAAATAGAATAATATAGAAGTATAGACGCAAACAAATGTGAATAGTTAGCTAATTAAATAAAGTAAATCATAATTTTCCATTTTATGTTTTTAACAGCATTGAATTTCTATTTAAATCTTACATACTCTAACAATTTTAATGAATGAATATATTTTATTTTAATAAAAATAAATAAATCATAATTTGGTCTAACATCCGTATTGGCTTATTTCAATTTGTCAACAATCCACATATGATGGACCAAATTGTATGATTTATATTGACTCATAATTTTTACATATGAAAGGTGCGTTTTTCATATGTCTTTGATCATATATGTCCTTGTGATCATAGTTTAAAATAAATGTACATTGTGGTTAATTGGGTTCAATAAAACTTTCATTATGCACTCCTTATAGACATTCAAGATTAAGATAAAAATATAAGATAAATTAGTTAACATTTATATTACTAATATTAAAGAGAAATGGTTAGATGCAAGAATTATAGGAGTTTAGAAATCACTAATTTTAGGATACTACAATACATTACAATAAAAGCTACAATTAAGATAGTTGAATGACCCTACATTGGAAAGTCTTGTGAAAACATTTCTCTTTTGCTCTGATAGTTTAACGATTAGACTCACACATTATAGATATGGAGAAGTTGCGAATTCAGAATTCAAACCTCAACTCTTTCAATAATATTCGGATAACTATTCAATTACATTATCAGATTGTAATAAACCATTTTCAAACACACTTTAATCCAGCTTTTACAAATAAAAGTACTTGAGTAATGATCTCTTTTTGTTTAGTCAAATTGAATTGTTATCACTTAAACCATTTCTTGTTGGCAATGTATGTAACTTGAAATCAAAAAACATTTCTGTGATTAGAAGGCCAAGAATGGAAGAACAGTTAATGTATCCTACGTAATAATAAATCCAAAAATGAATGTTGAGAACAAAAGCAATGGGCCTGGGCCACCCAATGTCGTATGGAGTATGGGCCCACCCACTTGGTGACGTTTCTTCAACGGGAAGCGGAGGAAATTGTGAGTTAATAAGAGTCGTTGATTAATGTCACGAAGATAGACATCAGCCGTACGATTAACTGCCCGTTGAGATGAATGTCGTGATTCGGCGGATATGCTTGCCTCATTCGTTCCAACGGTTTTGCCAACAGTATTTGCCAACAAACATTTTAAATTTTTTAACTAATAAATACTGTAAATAAATAAATGACCAACAGTGTTTGCCAACAATAATTTTAATTTTTTGACTAATAAATAAATATCAATATTTTTTCTGTAATTTCTTTTTAATTGTCCTTTTTGAAGAGTAATACCAAATTAACAAAGTGTTTTTTTGTACGTTATCTTTCTATTATACCTTAATTTTAATCAATCAATAAATTCTTATTTTTTTTACATTCAGTTTCTATTTTCAATAAATTTAATATATTATGTAAAAAAAAAGTTTAATAGTTTCCGTGAGTTTGACTCGATTGGTAGAGACATCGCACTATATGTGCAGGAGCTCGGGTTCGAACCCGGATACTCCACTTATTCACCTTTAAGGTGGACTTTTTAGGCACTAAGCTATTTGACAAAAAAAAAGTTTAATATGTTATGTACCAATTTTTTTTTTTAATTTTTCAAATATATAACATTAATTAGTTTTATTGAAAAATACTTCCTTCATTCTTTAATATAAGAAAAAAAATATTATTTTTTAGATTCATTGAGTTTTTAATGTATTTGGGCTATATTATAGAATAGGTACATTAAAATCTCAATGAATCTAAAAAACAAACTTTATCTTATATTAAGGAATAAAGGGAGAATAAGAGTCATTGACAAATCGTCCTTAAAGCACCAAATCGACAGTTAAATATGAACGCTAAATCCGACAGTTTTTGAACAACTAAAGAAGAACCGAGGAGTTGATAAGTAAATAAATATGATTATTACTTTTATAGATAAAAAATACAGTATATTATAGCACTCGTAAAAAAAAGAGAATATTTGTAAAAAAAAAAGAGAATATTAAAATACATCCATAAAAAAGATATTATAATACAATAGTGTGGTTAACAATTTATATATATTTTTTATGATAAAAAACAATTTTTTTATTATATTTTTATTGATATACGCTTTTTTATTTTAATAATTTAATTAATAAAGTATTTTTATTTGTGCACAAATCAAAACTCCATCTAATAAAAGTTGTTAGAATTATTAGAGAAAATATTATGATTAAGATTCGAACTCATACTTTTTCATTTGTGTGACTATTTTTTAAGTTATCATGACTTACATATAAATCTTATTACTGATTTGAGTTGAAGAATTTGAGAATTTTGCAACTGAATTTTTTTCATTGATATAAGTCAAAAACTAAACTCTTGACCACTTGTTTGAAAGATAAAAAAATTCTTACTACTTAAAACAATTCATTATTATTTTCTTGTGTGAATTTCAAATGATTATAACCATCTCGCCAATTAAAAAAAGGTAAATGCTAAAAAGACCATAAATAGTAAGTTTTTTATAGAATTTTTATGGAAATGTATAAAGTCAACGCATTGGAAATCGTAGTGTTTAATTTTTTAAATAATTTTTTTTTTTAAATGGAATGCTTAAAGAGTGTCTCGGGGGCACTCGTTAGCAAGACCCTTAAAAAAAACACATATTTTATTACTAAAGAAAACTTATATTTTGAGGAAGAAAAAAAACTAAAAGTACATATAATACTCCCTCCGATTATAAATATAAGCAAAAGTCAAAATATATTTGGCTTACATTTAGGTCCTGTTTGGATTAACTTATTTTTGAGCTTACACAAACAGCTTATGCAATATAAATTAGGTTTTATGCTATTTTATAAGTTCAAACTGGTGAAAATTGTATTTTTATAAGTTATTTTATCATAAACTATCTTGACAAACTTATAATAATACCTAAAAATTGTATAAGTTGTTTACATAAGCTCAAAAATAAGTTAATCCAAACAGAACCTTAGACCAAATATATTTTGACTTTTGCTTATATTTAAGATCGGAGTAGTTGGATATAAATGTGAAGGCGCCAATGGTATTAGAACACGTTTAATAATTGGACCCTTGGTACAAGTACACAACAATAGAAATAGTACAAAATACCACATTTGGATCCACCACACTCGATCCTAATTCTTTTCTATCTATCTCCAACAACAAATCAAATTCTCAAACCCTAATCGAATTTTCCGATTCAATCTATTCTACCCAGGTTCTTTCTTTCACTCTCTCTATCTCCTTCCGTTCCTCAATCATTCTTAATTTTTTTATTCTTTTTAAGTAATTTCCCAAAAATATCTAGAAATAGAAATTCCCCGAATTTCCCTCTTCATGTTTGTCTTTTTGTGAAAATTTTGTAAATCGATGAATTCTTCTTTCTCTTTGATCGATTTTCTGTGTCCACGATCTATTTGTATTTGATGAGTTTCAATTACTTTTTATTTTTATGTTTTTTTAATATATTTTATTTATTTATTTTCTAGGTTTTGCTTGATTGCTTGAAAATATTAATTTTTTCTTACCAGTCCTTGAAGAGTGCTTCTATAGTTAATTTTTATTTGAGTATGTTTGATGAGAGGGTTCAGGTGAGGTGAGGGAGTGATAATAGGTAGATATATTGTTTGACGATTTTAATTTGTAGCAGAGTTGTAGCAAAATAATTGAAGGATGGTGGAAGGAGGAAATTTTTTATTTTTTTTTAGAAAATTTGCTTTTTTAGGTGAAGTTTAGTTAGGTGGCTATTAAGTTGTGATTTCCTTATGGATTTTCATCATTATGAAGGTTGGAGCTGAAGTGAAAACTTTTGGTGTTGGAATTTATGCTTCTAACGTTTTGGGGTATTTTTCTACTTTTGGAGATTTGGTTAACTTACCATCAATAGGCTGGATGTTTAAGATTTCTTGGTTGAACAAGATTTTAAATTGTGGTTGAGGTTGCCGTTATGCTGTGATCCTTGATAATACGGATAAATGCTGACGAATGTGGTCTCGGTGCATTTGCAAAGGCCTCTAAAACTGTCATATTGTGGCTGCCATTGTGGTTGTGGACCACTATTTTAAACTTTGGGTGGAACATTTGCCATAGTGTGTTACAGCTCATGTATAGAGGGACAACTTAATGTTTATCATAGTAACGGGGTTATAAGAAGGGGGAGCAAATGGTGTTTGAAGTGGTTAATTAGGCTAGTTATTTGATACTGTCTTGTCAGTATTATGTAAATTTCATATTCCGTTCTTATATTCTCTTTAAATTCAATGGAAAGGAGTCAAGGGCTAAGGGACAAATAATTCAATATATTGCAGTTTTTTTTCTTCCAATGATTTTCTTTTGATACGAACTTTTTGTGGGATGGCTAATTGAATTTTTGTGGTCTTTATTTAGCAACTTTTTATTTACTTTCTAATCTTTCATGTTGCAGTCAAACATCTAAATGAGTCGTCCACAGGATCCACCGAGATCATTTTTCCCCTTTGGAAATCCTTTCCGGATGATATCACCTAAAGGCACTACGCTATCCCCGGAACTGCTGGCAGTATTATGTGCTTTTGAGGCTACTTTGGAAGAGAGGCTGAAAAAGCTTATTCCCAAAAGCAAGGATGAAGTCGTCAGCTTGTCTTGGATGACTTCGGCTATGCAGGCACTTTGTGAAAGTCACAATGACATTAAAACTCTCATGACAGACCTTGAGCTTCCTGTGACTGATTGGGAGGAGAAATGGATAGATGTGTACTTGGACATTAGTGTGAAGTTGCTGGATATATGCATTGCATTTAGCTCCAAGTTATCACGTCTGAACCAGGGCCATCTTTTACTTCAGTGCACGTTGCATCATTTAGGCTCCTCCTCATCAGATCAGCTTTTCCGGGCATGTTCTTCACTTGATGGTTGGAGGCAGCATGTTAGTTCTAAAAACCCTAGAATTGAAAAATGTGGTAGCATTTTGGATAATCTGGTGGGGTCATCTGATCTTCCAAAGGTTAAGAAGTCGGCAAAAGGAAAGGTTTTGATGCAAGCTATTTATGGAGTAAAGGCGTTGACAGTTTTTGTGTGCAGTGTGTTTGCTACTGCTTTTTCAGGCTCTACAAAGAACTTGATTGATATGGATGTGGCTGATGTGTATTCTTGGGCTCCAACTTTTAAAGGTCTGCAGAATCTTGTAAATGAGGAAATTAGAGTTAGATTTTCTAATGGGAGAATTACTGTATTGAACGAGTTGGAAGCAGTTGATTCGTCTGTGACGGAATTATACCCTATTATCCAAGGTGTTGTTGAAACTATTGAGACAGAATCACATGCGAAGACTGTTGAGAAATTAGGCAGAGCAACAGAAAATTTCTCCCAAGGACTAGATCTTCTTGTAAAGGAAGTCGATGGCTTTTTCCAAGTGGTCTTGTCTGGTCGTGATGCCTTGCTATCTAATCTAAGGTCTGGTACAACTGTCAATGGCGACATCTTGGGGGGTAACAGAGATGCACAAGCAGTCAATTGAATATGTTGCAGTCTACCTTGGGTATATACCGATGAATCTAGGTATTGGGTTTTATCTTTTATGATTGATAATAATATTCAATCTTGTTTGGCTTATGATGTTGAAATTATCTTTAGTAATAGGTTATATAATTCTATTATTGAGCTGAAAGGTATATTTGTGATATTCTGTGTAACAATGTACAATAAAATATGTATAAAAAAGTTATTTGTGGTGAAATGGTTTGGTTTATTTGTCACCTTGAAACCTTGAGATCTCTTTCTGTTTTGGAGGGAATATTGCCCCACGGAAATTGTAATGCGATATTTGTTTATTTCAGTCCGTCTGTGGAAGTGGGCAGTGGGGGATAAAGTTCAGTGTTTGTTTGTTGATTCTGAGCTTGTCTCTACGTCCAGATATGGAAGGTATTTTGCTGTCGAACTTGATTAACAATTAATACCAGGGAGATTAATTAGTAGTTGTTTTCTGTTTTATTACACGGTCTATAATCTGACTTGTTAGTTTAAACTCAAATATTGATTTTATATATTTTAATGTTCAAAGACATAACAAAAGTAATGGATACTTGTGAAGAAGTCTCAGCCTAAGGTTCATTTATAAGATTGACAACATGGATTTACCAGTTGATTTGGTTCATACAGCATGCTGTTCTAAGTGTAGTTCAAGCACTTTCTCTAGCTATCTTTAGGTTGTCCGAGACATAGTTGTCGGTGTCTTTTGAGTTTTGACATTGATGTTCCTATCATGCAATATATCTATTGGCTATTTTGATTGAGTAATGAGTATCATATCATGAAGCACTTGTGTTAGTATTTCATGTTCCTTGGCATGTTGTGTGATGTGTGTTTATGGAATAATGTTGTGCAATTTACAGAACAGCTGTAACACCTCTGTATCCCAAGTGTTACACCTGATCTTATGACTACTCAGCTCAGAGAATCGTTCAATGGAACATTTTAAGTGTCAATTTGGCATGATACTCATGGTTTGCCATGCATTCCTTGCTACTAAGATCTGTGAAAATTGAGTTGCTGTGGAAATTTTGTGGAGTACACAACTACACTTTCAATTGTTATATCAAGTCTGAGCTATGGTGAAAAAAGGTTTTGCAAACTCTGTTTCAGAGATCAGATACCAAGCTCTGTATGACATTTTTATTATTATGTACTGTATATTATAAAATTACAATAAACTAATTATGTTTGATGGTGAAATATCTGGTGCAGGACGGATGGGGATTTTCCATTCTTAAAGGATTTTTTCACCTTCCTTCACACCTTATTTATTTTAAGGTTCTTGGTTCCTCTTTAAGGTGTTAGTTGTGCGCAATACACACAAATGTGCACATGCCGGTGTTTGTATTCCCGTCACAATACTTATTCGTCTTAAGAGTGAAATTTTTGGATTTCTGGTCACTATACTATTTAACAAAAGTTAAAAATTAGCTTCTTCCTCTTCTTTAAGTTCAACTGTCCATAAACATGAAGCTAGCAATTGGGTGATAAGGATGTTTTTTTGGTGGTGATGAGGATCTGATTATCAAAGTCCTGCATGCATTCTTTAATCCATTTTTTGCATTTCAAAACAATAATATGCATTCAAATTCCGATACTTTCACTTATTCACCTTAAAAAGGTGAGTATCGCCGCTAAAGTACTTGTTAAAGAAAATAAAAAATCCATTTTAGTATTTTAAAACAATAATTCCTAATGCATTTTCAAGTGAATAAGCAACTAAAGAAAAAGGCTAAAAAAAGGTGAAATAGTGTCCATGGATCAGAAGGAAAATGAGTTTAAGTGACGTTTTTTTTGTTATTTTATGTTGATTGATGATTTGATTAATGCTATATCATTTATTTACTCAACCTATGTAAGTGGGAGCAATCTTTTTCTTGACAAAAAGATGAGAGCAATCTTGACGTTATATATAACAAAAAAATTCAAGTAGCAGAATAAAAAAGTGCAAGCTTCTTTTTTATTTTTGGTCTTCCTTTTTTTTTTTTGAAATCTGCAAAACTTTATTGATAACAAGGGCACTAGCATAAGGAATGCTAGGAACCACCAAGGGAGATTACAACAAAGACAAGAACAGCAGAAAAAAGAAACAACAAAGTACAGGAAGCATTATCGTAAAATACATAAGCACGGTTCAACACGCCATTCATAAAAGAGGCAAGTAGGCGTAGACTCATCGCTCAACCACCACTTCCACGACGAGATCTTGATAGCTTCCACAATTTCCGAAATAGAGGTAGATCCATTGTCGAAAAGGACAGAGTTTCTAGTCTTCCAAATGTGCCAAACAGTCGAACAAAAAATCAAAGTGAAGCCCTTTCTAGCTTTTTTATTCCCTGCAGCCAGCATACTACTCAAGATAGAGAAAAGATTGTGGGGAAGGCAAAAAGGAATCTGCAGCCATGCAAAAATATCCAACCAAATAACCATTGCTATTTTTGGTCTTCCTATTTTAGCTCACTCATAAAATTAATTTCCGATTTTAAAATCTCACTTATGAATCCTTTCTCAAATTTTTAAACTTTTTTTTTTTTCTTTTTGAAAAATGCTTGTTGTTACAAAACTTAAGAAGGAATCACAACCATTGAATTTATATCCCAACCACTGTGATTTCCACTCCACTCAAACATTATGTGTTTGTTCTTTTTTGTTTTTTCGTAACATATTATTCTTGCATTTCGTTTGACTACGTAATAAATAGCATTGCTATTTGCTGTTTTATTTTACTTGATTTTATTTTTGGTCTTCCTATTTTAGTTCATTTATGAAATAAGTTCTATGTTTATTTTTTGCTTGATTATACTTTTGTTCTCCTTATTTTAGTTTACTAATTTCGTCCTCTATTTTAAAATCGCAGTTTTGAATTGTTTCTCAAAATTCAAACTTAAATTTGATGATGAGTTATTTATTTAATAACCTAGCATGTAATAATGATGTGCCAAAATCATTATGTGTATTAATGAATTTACGAGTCATTAATTACATAGTAATAAATTAAAAAAAAATCACAATAAAAAAATTAAAAAGAAAAATAGATTAAAATGGATAATAATAATAATAAAATCAAAGAGAGAGGACATATCTTATAAGAATAACGATTTTATATAAGAATGAATAATAAAATTTTAGATTAAAATGGATGGTTTAGATTTAAAAAACTCATTTTAAATGTCATGTGTGCCTCTCCATATCCTATGACGTAAACTCACTCATCCCTTCATCTTCTCTGATTCACACCATCTCTGTTACTGTTCATTTTTTTGTTGAAGGATCTATGTTATTGTTCATTTTGACCAGTAATTTGCATCTTCCTCTATCATTTTTTTTAGCGTGTTTCTTTCTTTTCTATGGTCACACGTTTTCTAGATAACATCAAGGACGGTGAAGATTGTGCCTAAAATCTTGTTGTGTCGCCGTCGTTTTCGGCCAATGCGACGACGTTTGCGATTGTGATTCTTGTTGGAACAAAATTATGATTTTGTATCTCCTTAATTGATTTTGATGATAACAATGTATTTAAGGTTAAATTGGAGTACTAATAATTTAATTCAGTGTGCAGGATTAAAAGTTAAAATTTGCGTACTAAAGAACCTTAGAATTTCTGAAGGAATTACTTCTAAGCTCACCAGATCTGAAGCAAGTGAAACTCTGAAGTTATTATCTGAACCTTAGAATTTCTGAAGGAATTACTTCTGAGCTCACCAGATCTGAAGCAAGTAATTCTGAGCCTGTGAAACTCTGAAGTTATTATCTGAACCTTAGAATTTCTGAAGGAATTACTTCTGAGCTCACCAGATCTGAAACAAGTAATTCTGAGCCTATCAAAATCTGAAGAACATCTGAGCTCACCAGATCTGAAACAAGTAATTCTGAGCCTATCAAAATCTGAAGAACATCTGAGCTCACCAGATCTGAAACAAGTAATTCTGAGCCTATCAAAATCTGAAGGCTCGTCAGATATAAGTGTTAAGCTACATTTGAGAGTACAATTTTATTGAAGACTGTGCCTGACTAAGTCCAAACGCAGAAACCAAGAATGAAAAGGTTTGACCATGGAAAGGTCCTTTTCAAGTCAGGCTTCAGAAACGATTATTTCCTTATTTGGCTTTCACCAAGGTTCAAATATCAAAAGCCAAAAGGAATCTCTCATTTTGTAGTAAACGTTAAGCTCCTAAGCTACTGCAAATCAGAACAGCTAATAAGCTCACTGATCTATACAAAGGAGCGTCTCAATTCTTCAAACGGCTATAATCTTCAACGTTCATTTTATCATCTATAAAAGGAAGAAGATTTGTGAAGAAATGGGAATCAAGATTTAAGCTTCTGAACGTGCTGAAACTCTGTCAAATTCTGAAGCTATCAAACACTTAGAAACTTTATGATAATTTTCTAAGTTAGTCTTGTAACTGCGTTGTATTTTGTAAACACCTCTGATTGTATATCAAGTGTTAATCTCTTATCTTTATTAACATTAAAACCAGTTTGAAGTCTCTTGCTTTGTGCTTGAGCATTGGAAGTCTCTTGCTTTGTGCTTGAGCATTGGAAGTCTCTTGCTTTGTGCTTGGGCATTGGAAGTCTCTTGCTTTGTGCTTGAGCATTGGAAGTCTTTTGCTTTGTGCTTGAGCAGTTAGAAGTCTCTTGCTTTGTGCTTGAGCAGTTTGAAGTCTCTTGCTTAGTGCTTGAGCATTTGTAATCTGAGTGATTATAGTGAAATCTCTTGTGAAGGACAAGAGGACTGGACTACTCCTGTTAGTGGGAGGAACCAGTATAAAAATTCTGAGCATCTCTCTCTAACCCTATCCTCATATATTGTGTGTGTTATACCTTATCCGCTGCAATTTGTTTTAACTTAGAAAAAGTCTCACACAATTCAACCCCCCCCTTCTTGTGTGTTTTTCAACCTTCAATTGGCATCAGAGCTCCGGTCTGTTGCTCTTCACTTAACAGTGAAACAGTAAAAGATCTAGGGGTACTTAGTTGAAAAACATGTCTGGTGTTACCTCTCCTTCTGCTTCCTCTGGACCTGATCACTCTGCTGTTCCACCTCCTCACAACTATGATAGGGAAAGGAACAGTGATAATCACAGAGACAAACCACCTTACTTCAACAGTGATCCTACTACTTTTCCTTTCTGGAAAACCAAGATGTATAGTTACATCATTGGGACCGATGATGAGTTATGGGATATCATTGAAGATGGTATACATTTTGAACACATGGATGATGAAGGTGTTGTAAGAAATACCTACAGAAAGTTCTTTGATGCTGAAAAGAAGAAACAGTATAAGAAGCATCATACTGTTAAGAATATGCTTATTGGTGCAATATCTCATGCTGAGTATTTAAAAATATCCAACAAGTCATGTGCCAAAACTATCTGGGACTCTCTATGTTCCACCTATGAAGGAAATAAGCAAGTCAAAGAAGCTAAGGCAAACTTATTAGTTCATCAATATGAGCTGTTCAGAATGAAGGAAGATGAAGATATTGAAACCATGTATTCAAGGTTTCAAACCCTTGTCTCTGGTCTTCAAGTTCTGAAGAAAAGCTACACTGCATCTGATCACGTGAAGAAAATTCTGAGGAGCTTACCTTCCAAATGGAGACCAAAAGTTACAGCTTTTCAGGAATCCAAGGATTTGGACAATGTGACTCTTGAAGATTTAATAAGCTCACTCAGAAGTCATGAGCTAGAACTTATGTCAGATGAACCTGTCAAGAAGATGAAGTCCTTGGCTCTAAGCTCTGTTCAGACTTCCTCAAAAGCTGCAAAGATCAAAGTGTCTGAACAAGAGGAAGAAACTTCTGATGATATGATGGATGAAAATTCTGAGAATGAAGAAATGGCACTAATGGTTAGAAGGTTTCAGAAATGGAACAAGAAATACAAAAGGTTTCCAAACAAAGGAAACAACTCAAGAAGTTCCTTTTCAAAGGACAAAAAGGAAGAACTGAACAACTGCTATAACTGCAAGAAATCTGGACACTTCATTGCGGACTGTCCAGAAATGTCATCCAAGGACAAAGGAAAGAATAAGAGCTTTGGGAAAGAAAAGTACAAAGAAAAGGTAAGGAAGAGTTTGTTAGCCACTTGGGAGACCATTGAGAATGACTCTGAAGGAGAAGATGATGAAGAAGGCAATCTGGCTTTAATGGCAAGAACTTCTGAAGGTAACAACTCTGATAGAGATTCTGAAGATGACTCAGATGATGAAAATGAGGTATACTCTAACATGACTAAATCTGAATTAATTGATTCTCTTAAGATTGCCGTGAAACATTACTCTCGTATAGTAAGTCAACACAAAATTCTGAAGAATGTTCATGAATCATTGAAAAAGGATGCCAAGATTCTTTATGATGAAAATGAATCGTTAAACATTCGTATTTGTCATGTTGAATCTAACTATGTCTTGGCAGACAAGCTCAATGATGATCATGAAGATGCTCTTCACGAATTTATTCGTTGTACCTTCAATAGGAGTAAAATGGCTTCCATGATTTATCATATGACTCGTAACTATGGTGAAGGCATTGGTTATTCTCGGTTTAAGAACTGGGATAAACCTCTGAAATCATATAGTGAGGATGATACTCCACCTGAATTATTCTCTACCTTTGTTAAAAGTGGTACACTTGATCTGAAGGCATCCAACTCTGAAGGAGGTTCTGAACCTGAACCCAAAGACTCAGAAGTTCCAAGTTCTTCTGAACCTAAAATTTCTGAGTCCAAAAGTTCTCAAGTTAAGGCTCAGAAGTCATCTGAACCTCTGAGAAATCAAGGTAAAGTTACTTCAGATCCTTGCTTGACCTTTGGAACTGTGATATACTCCAGATCAAAATCCAAGAATCAAATTAAGCCTAAACATTCTTGTCAAAGCTTAATTAATTCTAGATCTTGTGTTGATCATAGAAAACAAAGAAGGAATACTATTCAGAAGACTAACTCTAAAGGACCCATCAGAATATGGGTACCAAAATCTGAAATAATGTTTGCTTCAGATGCTCATGCAAGGAAAGGTAAAACAGCAGCCCTGGTACCTGGACAGTGGTTGCTCACGACATATGACGGGAGAAAAGCATATGTTCCAAACCCTAACTCTGAAAGAGGGAGGCTCTGTGGGATTTGGAGGAAAACAAAAAGGGAAGATCATTGGTACAGGTACAGTTGGTAATTCTTCTCTTTCCATTAAAGATGTTTGGTTAGTTGATGGACTTAAACACAATCTATTGAGCATTAGTCAATTTTGTGACAATGGGTGTGTTGTTACATTTAATAAGGAATCATGTACTGTATCAAAAGACTCTGACAAATCTGTAGTATTCAAGGGAATGAGAGTTGGCAATGTTTATAAAGTAAACTTTTCTGATTTGGTTGACCAAAAGATTATATGTCTTTTGTCTCTGAGTGATGAGAAATGGCTATGGCACAAGCGTCTTGGTCATGCTAACTGGAGGTTGATCTCTAAGCTTAGCAAACAAAAGCTTGTTAGTGGTTTGCCTGACATTGATTATCACTCAGATGCACTTTGTGGCTCATGTCAAAAAGGAAAATTTGCTAAGACTTCATTCAAGTCTAAAAACATTGTCTCTACTTCCAGACCCTTAGAATTGCTTCACATTGATCTGTTTGGTCCTGTTTCGACAGCCTCTATCAATGGTAAAAAATATGGATTGGTCATGGTTGATGATTTCAGTAGATGGACTTGGGTGAAATTCCTACGTTCTAAGAGTGAAGCACTTGTGGTGTTCAGTGACTTCTGCACACAAATACAAAGTGAAAAGGATCTTCGGATTCTGAAGGTTAGAAGCGACCATGGGGGAGAGTTCGAAAATGACTCTTTCGAATCTTTCTGCTCAGAGCATGGAGTAATCCATGAATTCTCTTCTCCTAGAACACCACAGCAGAATGGTGTTGTAGAAAGAAAGAATAGATCTTTGCAAGAAATGGCTCGTACCATGATGCTTGAGTCTAACCTAGCTAAGTTCTTGTGGGCAGAAGCCGTGAGTACTGCTTGCTATGTTCAGAATAGAATCTACATCAGACCTATTCTGAACAAAACTGCTTATGAACTGTTCAAAGGAAGAAAACCAAATATTTCTTATTTTCATCAGTTTGGATGTACTTGTTATATTCTAGACAACAAGGTCTATCGAAAGAAATTTGATGCTAGAGCTTATAAGGGTATCTTTATAGGCTACTCTGAACGCTCAAAAGCATACAGATTGTATAATTCTGAAACTCACACAGTTGAAGAATCTATACATGTTAGATTTGATGATAAAGAGCCTGACGATAAAATGTCAGAGCAAGCTGAGACTTTTGCAGAATTTCAAGTTTCCTCAAATTCTGAGTGTGAAGATCTCTCCATTGCTGTATATCCATCTGAGACTCAAAATGAAGATATCTCTGAAGGCCTTGAAACTGAAGACCCTTCAGAAACTGAACCCTCTCAGACACCTGCTCCACCTAAGAGTAAATTCAAGTATAGATCATCTCATCCTGAAGAGCTAATTGTTGGTAACAAGGATAGCCCAAGAAAGACCAGATCTGCTTTCAAAGAGGATGAATCCCTAGTTGGGTTAATTTCATTAATTGAACCCACAAACATAGAAGAAGCACTCTCAGATGATGGGTGGATTGTTGCAATGCAAGAAGAACTCAATCAATTTGAAAGAAATGATGTTTGGGATCTGGTACCAAAACCCAAACACAAGAACATTATTGGAACAAAATGGGTATTCAGAAACAAGTCAAATGAAAAGGGAGAAGTTGTCAGAAATAAAGCTAGACTGGTTGCACAAGGTTATAGTCAGCAAGAAGGCATAGATTTCACTGAAACCTTTGCACCAGTAGCAAGACTTGAGGCAATTAGACTTCTCTTGTCCTATGCAGTTAATCATGACATCACTCTATTTCAAATGGATGTTAAGAGTGCATTTCTGAATGGAGTAATTTATGAAGAAGTCTATGTTAAACAACCTCCTGGCTTTGAAGATATAAAGTGTCCTGATCATGTTTACAAATTGAAGAAATCTCTGTATGGTTTGAAACAAGCTCCAAGAGCTTGGTATGAAAGGTTAAGTATATTTCTTCTAGAAAATGGTTTTGAAAAAGGACATGTTGATAACACTCTCTTTAGAAAAACCTTAAAAACTGATATTTTGATTGTTCAGATTTATGTTGATGATATTATCTTTGGTTCAACTAATGCTTCTCTTTGCAAGAATTTCTCTAAGCTTATGCAGGATGAATTTGAAATGAGTATGATGGGAGAACTAACATTCTTCTTGGGAATTCAAATCAATCAAAGAAAAGAAGGAGTATATGTGCATCAAACCAAATACACAAAGGATTTACTGAAGAAATTTGGTCTTGAAGATTGTAAACCAATGTCAACTCCTATGCATCCCTCTAGCTGTCTTCTGAAGGAAGAATCTGAAGGCAAAGTAGATCAGAAATTATACAGAGGTATGATTGGTTCCCTCCTTTATCTCACTGCATCTAGACCAGATATCTTGTTCAGTGTATGCTTGTGTGCTAGATTTCAATCAGATCCTAGAGAGTCTCATCTAACTGCTGTTAAGAGAATCTTTAGATATCTGAAAGGAACCACTAATCTTGGATTACTTTATAAGAAATCCTTAGATTATCAGCTTATTGGATTCTGTGATGCTGACTATGCTGGTGATAAAATTGAAAGGAAGTCCACTAGTGGAAACTGTCAATTTCTAGGTGAAAACCTTATATCATGGGCTAGTAAGAGACAAGCAACTATTGCTCTATCTACAGCAGAAGCAGAGTACATCTCAGCTGCTAAGTGTTGCACGCAATTGCTCTGGATGAAACATCAGTTGGAGGACTATCAGATAAGGATAAGTAGTATACCACTTCTCTGTGATAATACTGCTGCTATCTGTTTGTCTAAGAATCCTATTTTGCATTCAAGAGCTAAACACATTGAGATCAAACATCACTTCATTAGAGACTATGTTCAGAAGGGAGTAATTAAGATTCAATTCATTGATACTGAGCATCAATGGGCTGATATCTTTACCAAACCTCTTGCTATTGATCGTTTCGATTTTATCAAGAAAAATCTGAACATGGTTTTTATTTCTGAATGATATCTCTGAATGCTGTTAACTCTGAATGAATAAACTGGTTCTGAAGGGCCTCAGAAGTTTGGACGGCTCAGAAACTATTATATAGGTTCTGAAGCACTCTCTCATCTGAAGCAATCAGAATTATTTATTATTAAATATGATTTCTTGTGACTCAGATACCTACTCTAAGTGTTAGTTGACCACTCAGTTTCTCTAACTGACAGCTGGCTTCTGAAAACACTACTTATCTGTGTAACTTCCCATCATGTCTAGTAAACGCTGGGTAATGAAGGAGAGCTAATGATGATTTTATTAAAAGTAACTGCCAAGCCCCCATTACGTCACTATCTTGTTTCCCCAATATTTTGAAACTTCCACTATAATCACTTAACTACACACTAGTCACTATCACTTCTCACGTTTTCAATATTTTGAAACTTCCACTATAACCATTTCTGACACTCCTAAATCCCCTCAGAAATCTCCTATTAAAGATTCTGAGTCTACCCCAATAGCAATGGACGTAGACCAATCTGAACCCTCAAATGTTCAAAATTTTGAAGTCCCTGCTGAATCCCAAACTGAACCCCTTCAGACTTCATCTCCTAAGCCAACCACTTCTGAACCAAACCCCTCATCCATTCAAACCACTCCACCTTTTCCTGGAACTGATTCAGATCTTGAAGAAACTCGTCTTCATTCTGAAACAATTCCCTGTTTCACCATGGTACTTAACAATTCCCTGTTTTACCGTTGAATGCATTTACTGCTGGTGGTTGTTTGCTGTGTGCATTTACTACCCTGTAACTTGTGCTTTGACTGACCCGTTTTTGATAATGACAAAGGGGGAGAAAATATTATTTCATTTCCTATGGCAGTGAAATTATTTCTGAAGCTCTAAAGATCACATTTTCTGAACTCTACTCTTGTTAAGTTATATTAAAGTCTTTTAAACTTTTAATGAGGGGGAGTAATAGATTTTGTCCAACATAAATTCATATAATATAAGATACGCTTGCAAACCATATCTTATATTTGTCAATCTGAAGAAATAGAGCTTGCAAACCTCTAATTCTGAAGGTAGAATATATGAAATTATATTTGACATTAAATATTACTCTTAGACTGTTTTATATTTATCATTGATAAACTTTTGAAGCTTATCAGACTCAGGGGGAGCTTGCAAACCTCAGAACCTGAAGTCAAGATGTTAAATAAAAACAACAACAATTGATTTTAAATACATATAGTTGTCATCATCAAAAAGGGGGAGATTGTTGGAACAAAATTATGATTTGTATCTCCTTAATTGATTTTGATGATAACAATGTATTTAAGGTTAAATTGGAGTACTAATAATTTAATTCAGTGTGCAGGATTAAAAGTTAAAATTTGCGTACTAAAGAACCTTAGAATTTCTGAAGGAATTACTTCTAAGCTCACCAGATCTGAAGCAAGTGAAACTCTGAAGTTATTATCTGAACCTTAGAATTTCTGAAGGAATTACTTCTGAGCTCACCAGATCTGAAGCAAGTAATTCTGAGCCTGTGAAACTCTGAAGTTATTATCTGAACCTTAGAATTTCTGAAGGAATTACTTCTGAGCTCACCAGATCTGAAACAAGTAATTCTGAGCCTATCAAAATCTGAAGAACATCTGAGCTCACCAGATCTGAAACAAGTAATTCTGAGCCTATCAAAATCTGAAGAACATCTGAGCTCACCAGATCTGAAACAAGTAATTCTGAGCCTATCAAAATCTGAAGGCTCGTCAGATATAAGTGTTAAGCTACATTTGAGAGTACAATTTTATTGAAGACTGTGCCTGACTAAGTCCAAACGCAGAAACCAAGAATGAAAAGGTTTGACCATGGAAAGGTCCTTTTCAAGTCAGGCTTCAGAAACGATTATTTCCTTATTTGGCTTTCACCAAGGTTCAAATATCAAAAGCCAAAAGGAATCTCTCATTTTGTAGTAAACGTTAAGCTCCTAAGCTACTGCAAATCAGAACAGCTAATAAGCTCACTGATCTATACAAAGGAGCGTCTCAATTCTTCAAACGGCTATAATCTTCAACGTTCATTTTATCATCTATAAAAGGAAGAAGATTTGTGAAGAAATGGGAATCAAGACTTAAGCTTCTGAACGTGCTGAAACTCTGTCAAATTCTGAAGCTATCAAACACTTAGAAACTTTATGATAATTTTCTAAGTTAGTCTTGTAACTGCGTTGTATTTTGTAAACACCTCTGATTGTATATCAAGTGTTAATCTCTTATCTTTATTAACATTAAAACCAGTTTGAAGTCTCTTGCTTTGTGCTTGAGCATTGGAAGTCTCTTGCTTTGTGCTTGAGCATTGGAAGTCTCTTGCTTTGTGCTTGAGCATTGGAAGTCTCTTGCTTTCTCTTGCTTTGTGCTTGAGCATTGGAAGTCTCTTGCTTTGTGCTTGAGCATTGGAAGTCTCTTGCTTTGTGCTTGAGCAGTTAGAAGTCTCTTGCTTTGTGCTTGAGCAGTTTGAAGTCTCTTGCTTAGTGCTTGAGCATTTGTAATCTGAGTGATTATAGTGAAATCTCTTGTGAAGGACAAGAGGACTGGACTACTCCTGTTAGTGGGAGGAACCAGTATAAAAATTCTGAGCATCTCTCTCTAACCCTATCCTCATATATTGTGTGTGTTATACCTTATCCGCTGCAATTTGTTTTAACTTAGAAAAAGTCTCACACAATTCAACCCCCCCCCTTCTTGTGTGTTTTTCAACCTTCAATTCTAGGTTTTTCTAAGCGTTTGTTCGTCGACCTTTGTTCTGGTTTTGTTGCTCGAGTTTTGTGATGCTGGTTGTTTGTTTTTTGGTGAATGCCATGGCTACTATTCTTTCATTTTTTGAGAAAATAAGATCCTGTTAAGCAGGGGTGGGTGGGGTAGCTCAGTTGGCACTTGCTGACTGAGTGGGTGTAGGCTGTTGGTCAGAGGTTCGATCCTTGGCAGCAGTAAATGTAATATTTTCTTTGTAAATAAGTTGGTGGTACTTATAAACCATCAACTTTGTGAATAAAAAAAAAAAGATCCTGTTAAGCAGAACACTTTACAGTCATATTAGATCAATAATTTAATGTGTCAAGAATGCCAAACAAAATGTTAACATGCCATATTGAAATAAAATGTGAAAGTTAAACTCCCAAATCCTAATCAAACAAAAATTTAAAATCATCCTCAATTTATGAAATTGGATTCAATCGAAAAGACAAACACTAAATCAATTTCAATATGACACAAAAACATTTACTGAAGAAGAACAAATATAGATATAGCTAAGGGTATTAATGAGGCCAGCAAGGTAATAAAGAAGTATGAGATGAAAATGAAACGCACGAGAGAGGTGACGAAGAAGGAAGAGAGAGAAGTTTAGGGTTTGTGAGTGTGATGTATCTTTAATGTTTTAATCTCAACCATTTATTTTAATCTAATGAATCTTATTCATTCTCATATATCTTTGTAATTCTCATAATATACATCCTCATCAAAGAAAATAGAATATATGTCGACACACCTTGTAAACCTTAATCCTTTGCCAAGTGCTTATAAAAAAAACAAAGAAAAAAAAAGATTCCTAATAATCATCCTAGATATTGAACTAGAGAATGAACCAACCGCAAACACGGATCGATTCACGTATTAGCAACCCCATGTAGAAAAACAACAGTAGGCATAAGGACTCTTTCGAGCCATACATTTGTATTTGGTGGGTGTTCTCTAATTTTTTGAGTTTCTAGATTTGTTGAGATCTGCAGGTTTTGGGGTTTCGAGTTTATCTCCAACATACTGATGCTGCCTTGATACCCATTTCAATTCTCGTGATTGATCGGGCTGCTTGTGATATCCTCGTCATTATCTGTTTGATGTTGGACTGTATGGCTTGAAAGAGTCTTGATGCCTGCTGTGTTTTCTACAAGGGGTTACTGGTACGTGAATCGGTCTGTGTTGGTGGTTGGTTCATTCTCCAGTTCGGTACTCGAGATGATTATTAAGATTTTTTTTTTTGTTTTGTTAGGTCCCCCTCCCCCCGCCTCGTTATACTATTTATTTTCCTTATATATTGACAATTCTAAAATATGCATACTTTTAGTAGTAGTTTTATTCAATAAATAGCTTATTAGTCAAGTTATTAGTACTATTTTACTACATTTTTTTTTGTTTTACCTTTTGTGGGTCCAAATGCATGAACAAGTAGAAAAATCCCCATTTTAGGCCAATTTTGATGACCGGATTGGCTAAGGCATTATTTTAAGGACAAAAGGAGAGCTTCCTTAATCAAGGATAAGTGGAAATCGAAGGCCAAAGACTAAATTTCGTGAATTATGGCCATTTTGGCTGTTACCATATTCTTTGAGGATGAGAAAATCAAAGATCAAGGGTCATAAGGCTTGCCACATTCGTGCCAATATCTTACACGGTCGTGCCAAGCTAGTCAAAAGCATAAAGTGCCTCTGAGCAGCTCCCCACGACCGTGCCAATGAGCCACACGGCTGTAGCAGTCTCTGCAAATAGAAAAAAAAAAAAAAAAAAAAATCAGTTTTGGCTTTTAATTTTTCCATTTTATTGCCACTTATGTGCACTTATATTGCACTTATCCCTATACTTCATTTTTTCCATTTAATAAAACTTTCTTTGTTATTTTTTGTTCTGGGGTGCTTGAGGATCACGAGCGCTGTGATAAGGAAGGATTCTTCGCGAGTATGGAAGCGTTGGGGTGTCGATGGTATTTGGCTATAACCGGCTGGGGCGCTTGACAACCGCTGTGACATGGAAAGTTGTTTCACGACACCAAAGTATCTTTTTATTTGCTTTTAAAAAGAAGGTTCTCACACAAAAGGAGCACATAGTTAGAGGGTTGGAAATTTGTGCTTAAGATGAAATCCACAACCTTTGGATACTTTATATTATAAATCAAAACCATTGTTGCTTGCTTGTTTGATCACTATGAAAATCCAAATTCATCTTCATAACCATAATAATCATCTCATCATATAGTTGTAGTATTTTCCTTGGTCATAATTCTACCCTGTTACTCTTTAGTCTTTGTGGATGCCATACTCTTTTATTACGACCATATATTCGTGTACGGTTGGATGACATGTTGGATAGGGCAAGTTCGGGCCCAAAAACACTACTCAATGCAATCCACGACTGCAATAATGAGGTTAAATCCGACCCATTTTCAAGATTCGATTTTTACGGGTTCAGTATATGTGATTTGATGGGTCGATTAAATTGGTATAGAACCAAACAAATTTTGTTTACATAAACCGAAGAAAAATAAGGTTTAGATCTATATCATCAAGAGTCAAAACATCTATCAATAGTACAAAACAAAACTTTGCAAAGTAAATTTTTTTTTGTTTCCCCCCTTGTCCTCCCTTGGGTGCAATGAATTTGTACTTTTTAAATCGATTGAAGAATAACCGATTTACTTTGCAAAGAGGGAATCTTCAAGAAATTTTTAACAAGGATTAACGCAAAACATGCCCACTTAGCAGGGATTAACAACCTATTAATCCAATTTTAAAATTGTATGTATAGAGTTATATCCAGTCATTTTATCTTGTTTTACACATTGAATAAGACAAAAGCTAATAGTTTATGTAACTATGACGTGTTCCTTTTTCGATACCTCCGCGTTAATTTTAGAAAATCGAACCTATCCATTTCAATCCATCTAAAACTAAAAATAAATGACTGACGACTCTAACAACCCGCAACAATCCATCAGTTTAACCATTTTTTAATTCGAATTATTCAATTTGAATCGGCTTATGGTTTTTATCAACCCCTACTTCGAATGCGTAAAAAAAAAAATACACTTCCAAAACCATGGTTGTTAAAATCGCATGTTAACACGTAAACTCTTACGAATTTACGATTTTAGGTGTGAAAAACGTGTTAACTTGCATGTGAACTTGTTTTTTGATAAAATCGCTGAAAAAACGATTTTAACCTAGTTAACTCGTTGTGAAAACGATAAAATCGAGTAAACTCGAGTATTATATTAGTATATATGTCATATAAATAATATTAATATTATTTTAATTTTAAATAAACTCATACGAGTTTACAATTCAAATTTACGTGTCGAATTTATCTATACAAAATAAAACAAGTTAAAGTAAAAACTCGATTCTAACGACCTTATCCAAAACCTTAGTCAAAATTCAGAAATAGCATGAGCATTCCCGTCTTCATAAGAAAACAAAAGAGGTAAAAAAAGTGGCACATCTTCGTGGGTTCACACAAGCTTTTCTTAATTTCAATGTTCACATAAGCATATAATTATATAAACACATTTTCTCCGTCTCTTTCCTTCACCGCGTAAAAAACCAAAATCCTTGACCCAAGCGAAATGTTAAAAAGACTTTTTGAAAGACTTTTACAACTCCTAAAGACACGTACCTTCTAAATTAAGTGCACTGTGCTTAAAAAAAAAAAACCATTTATTTCTTTGTTTGTTCACTTCCCATTTTGTTGTTTAATTTGGATTCTGAATTTCCTCCATTTAATCAAAACAGACATGTCTCTTGCTTCAGCTGATCACAACAACATCAAAGGAGTTCTTACTCATGGTGGACGCTATGTTCAATACAATATCTATGGTAACATCTTTGAAGTCTCCAGCAAGTATGTTCCTCCTATTCGTCCTGTTGGAAGAGGAGCTTATGGTATTGTTTGGTAAGGAAAAACAAATTATGGGCTTGCTTTTTTTTTTTTTCTTTCTTTCTTGCTTGATTGATTTGTTGTTGTTGTAAAGGGTTCCCTATTGGCTTGAGACCTGGGAGTCTGCTCCTCCTCAGAGTCTCAAGTTCGATTATGTCTGGTGCCAATTTGGATGGACTAATTTAGTTTATTAAAAATAAAAGTGTTTCCTTTTTTAGTTATTTAGGCCATGTTTGTAAAATCAACTTAATTAAGTAGTTATTGCATGCTAAAGACCCAATTTGATCCCATAATTTAAATCAGTTTTTGACAAATTAGTTCCTATATTAATTTTGACTTATTATAATAGAGGGACTAATTTATCTTTTTATAAAAATGTTAGGGATTAATTTGGATATACTATTTTGTGAATGACTGAATTGAACTGTCAGAAAATTGTGAGGGACTGAATTGGGTTCTTATTGGTTTATTATAGCATAAACTGTTACTCTCTTTGGTCCGTTTTATAAGACACAATTCATTTTTTAGATTTATTGAATAACTAGTCTTTGGTCTTTATAGACCATATACATTAACTCTTCAATAAATCTAAAAAGTAAATTGTCTCTTATAAAAGTTACATGAGGGAATATTAAATAAGCGCTTTTGCATAAGCTATTTTTATAACTAAAGACAAAATAAAGTCAAATTATTTTCATAAAAGCTATAAAGTAGTATTTATAACTCATAAGTTCTGATGAACTTACGGAAATAAGCTTAACATAGCTTATACACATGTAATAAGCTGTTTTGGTAATCTCTCTTGAACGGTCTCACAATTGCTTTTGCCAAGTCAATCTAAACACACCCTTATTACTTGCATCTTTTGAGGGTTTGAACTTTGGAATGCTTGGCTTTGAGAGCAAGGAAATATTAGTTTCTGATGATAGTCAAAAGTCTTTTGTGGATTTTGGATTTGAATGTTAGGGGGAGTTCTGGTTGTGTATTTGTTGGTGTTTGTTTTTGTTTGTTCATTTGATGGCTGCTTGTTTTGTGATTCTAGATTTTTATCCTGTGATTAATTTGAAGTAGATGTTTGGCATGACATGTAACATTTTGTTGTACGAGGGTTAGTTTTGGTTGACTTATTTGAGTTTAACTACTAGTCTAAGGACACTTGCAAGACTATTTAGGAGAGCTTATGAAAACCGCTTATGACATGTCCACAATTTGTTTTCAGCATATTTCGATAAGCTTTCCATGATAACTTATGAAACAACTTATAGCATATATGGTTTGACAAATATTTTATCTTTTGTAATAGAAATAGCTCATATGATACGCGCTTAATTAAGCTATTTATCCAAATAGGGACTCATAATGAGGTTAGAAGTTGTTGTAGACCACTTTTCACAATTTGTAAGTTTTCTTCAGTACCTTTGACATGGGGCTGATGGTATATTAACTTGAATGTGCTTGCTGAGCTAATTGTGATTCTTAAGTTTAAACATTTATTCTTTTTGATTATCGACCGAGTTTGATTGGAATAGGTTAACTGAAAGATAATCTAGTAGATTTAGATTCTGTTATCAACAATGTGATTGAGAACATTATTTTCTCATTTTCCTTCAGTGCTGCTGTAAATGCGGAGACACGGGAAGAAGTTGCAATTAAGAAGGTTGGCAATGCATTTGACAACAGAATAGATGCCAAAAGGACCTTACGAGAAATTAAACTTCTCCGGCACATGGATCATGAAAATGTAATTTTGGAAAACCTTTTACTTATATCATCACATTTAAACCTTGTTTCCATCATTCGCTGATTTCCCTAGAACACATACTAGTCAGTTTCTAGATATAACTTCTACTTGATTCATGAAAATTGCATGATTGCATTTCAATTATACAATATTAGAATTCAATTTCAAACAAGGATTTTTTGCTTACCAGTTACTTCTCCAATGCAGGTGATAGCCCTTAAGGACATTATACGACCACCACAGACGGAAAATTTCAATGATGTGTACATTGTTTATGAGTTAATGGATACTGATCTGCATCAAATAATTTGTTCCAATCAAGCATTGACTGATGATCATTGTCGGGTTAGCACTAGAACTATTTCTCAGTACTCAACATGCATTGATTTATATAGCAGTTGATTTTTAATTTTGTGATTAAACTGTCATACAGCGACTGATAAAATAAGTTTTTGCAGTATTTTCTATATCAGTTGTTACGAGGACTGAAATATGTACACTCAGCAAATGTTCTGCACCGTGATCTAAAGCCTAGCAACTTGCTACTGAATTCCAATTGTGATCTTAAGATTGGAGACTTTGGTCTAGCGAGAACCACGTCCGAAACTGATTTCATGACTGAGTATGTGGTTACTCGATGGTACCGAGCTCCAGAGTTGCTTCTCAATTGTTCAGAATATACTGCCGCCATTGATATATGGTCTGTCGGTTGCATCCTTGGAGAAATCATGACAAGACAACCCCTATTTCCAGGAAAAGATTATGTTCATCAGCTCAGATTGATCACCGAGGTATTAGCTAGAGATGTTAAATGATTTTATTTTTTTAAAACCATTTTTTATTAATTAAAATGGCACTATTGGCCCTTTTACATCCGTTCCCGAAGACTCAGTACCTTGAGGTTGCAAGGTTAAGAGCTTACCACTGAGCTAGCACGTCAAGTGTGAGATGTTAAATGAATTATTTTACTACTTACTCACAAATTGCAACCCTGCTTTTGTCCATTTTTATCTTTCCTTTATAGATCAGAATGTTGGATCCATTGATTTTACTTTGACAAGTTTTCTTTGATTTAAAAAGCTCATAGGTTCACCTGATGACACCAGCCTTGGATTTCTACGAAGTGATAATGCTCGTAGATATCTAAAACAGCTTCCTCAATATCCAAGGCAACAATTTGCTGCTAGGTTTCCAAACATGTCTCCTGGTGCAGTTGATTTGTTAGAGAAGATGCTTGTTTTTGATCCGACTAGGCGCATTACAGGTAAACTGATATGTTTTATCTTATCGTTTGTTTTTTCTTTGCAATCACTCTAATTTTATTTTAAAATAATTACCCTTCTAAATTTCTATTGTTTTCTGATCGCTTCTATATAGTTGACGAGGCTCTGCACCACCAATACTTGGCGCCTCTCCATGACATTAACGAGGAACCCGTTTGCTCTGTACCTTTCAATTTTGATTTTGAGAAACCATCTTTCACTGAAAAAGATATCAAGGATCTAATTTGGAGAGAAACTGTGAAGTTCAATCCTGGTCCACCTATTTATTGAGATTTTGTATTTTACATTCTATCTGTATAGTTAAATACTTTATGACTGATATACAACAGTACTGGCAAATTAGTCTCCACTAAAATATGAATAAGACTATTGTGAGGTTTTTCCGTTCATTTTACTTAATTCTCTTCTCAGCACTTTTATTTTTTTGCTTAATTAGAAAGAATCTGTATTAAGATAATCACAAGACTTGAAAAATTCGATAAATATTTAGCTTTGAATCTTACATCATCAGCATCAAGCCATCAAGTTCCATAGACTAAGTAGAGAAAGAAAAAACATGTTTGATTACACTATAATTTGAAACACCATTCACTTATCAGCTTTCAGAAATACTTATGAGAAAGATAATTGCTGCATAGACTAATACATCTCAACATATTTCATGCTGTAAGAACACTTCTTAAGCTCCAACTTATCAATAGGTAAACTCTCTTCCGGAAAATCACATGCTCCGATTTTCTCAGGACCTTGATCAAGCAACAGATCACAAGGCGGAGGCGTCACTCCGCTAGTCATCCCTTCAATATCAGTACATGTCCATGGCCTTTTCTTGGCCTTAACTGCCATCCCTAGTGTTACATTAGCAATACAAATTCCCTTAAAAGGGTCATTGGAAATTCCCTCAAACTTTGCTGCTATGGTAACATTCTCAGCCACAACATCTCTATAGTTGATATTTGCAATCTCAGGCAAAGCATTAGGATCAAAGTGAGTATCAGCATGTGAATTATAATCACCTGTCATCTTAAATGCCCATTTCATAGTATGCATGGTAAATCTTTTCACATATATGTCTTTCACATACCCTCCTCTACCAGCAGCTGTTTTGATTCTGACACCTGATTCTGTTTGAATGGCTGTGATGTCTTCAGCTCTAACATCTTGTATCCCTCCTGACATCTCACTTCCTAAGGCTATGGTTGCACTGAATGGTGAAATGCATGTTAGTCTTCTGATTATTAGTTGTTTTGTGGGCCACCCAAATTTTATGCCATACTCATCCCATCCACTCTTCACAGCAACACAGTCATCCCCAGAAATTATGTAGCAGTCTTCAATTTTTACATTTGTGCATGAATCTAACATGAACATAAAGGAAAAGAGCATAATGGTTATCAATCCAATCAGTGGTTTTTTGGTTGCATTGTATCAAATGCTTTCTAATGCTAACTTTCTTTAAGCCCTATTTGAATAAACAATTTATCTAAGCGCTTGTATAAGCTATTTCTGTAACAAAAAGTAACTGTTTATGCTATAAGTGCTTAGTTAAGCGATTTATCCAACCATGACCTATAAAGTATTTTCATAAACTATCGTAGAGAGCTTATGAAAATAGATTAAATAAATGGTTTCCTTCATATCTATTTACGATAATTGCACATGAATGAATGATAAACAGGTAACAAGTTGCGCGGATAACCCTCTCTGGACATGTTATAAGTTGTTTTTATAAGCTCTCCTAAACAATGTCAGAAGTGTTTATAGTAATTAATAAGTTCAAATATGTCAATATGATAAGTCTAGTACTGACCTGGATTGATACCATCAGTGTTAGGAGATGTGACAGGAGCAATAATAGTGATGCCTTGCACAATAATGTTGCTGTATATAGTGTTAAAAGTTTTTGTTATTATATAGCCTTTGAAAGTAAAAGAGGAACTAAGAGATGAAATGTGAATTTACTATTTAAGAACATATCATAGTTACCTGCTGTAAACAGGATGAACATTCCATGATGGAGAATTGAGAAGAGTTAGATTTGAGATTTGAATGTTGTCTGAGAACATAAGTTCAATCAGGTACGGTCGAGTGTACTTCAACTTTTTTCTGTGAAACTGTTGCCACCAAAATGCACCTTGACCATCTATGGTGCCATTTTCCCCTGTTAACCAAAGGGTCACAGTTGATATCAAGATTTATCTGTACCTGTAATCACAATTTCTATAGTAGATTACCTACAATGTAGGTGGTCCATCGTCTACTACGGATTTGGTCCGAAAAATTGTCTAAATCGAAAGATCTTATCATCTTTCGATGTCCTTAAGAAATAGAAGCTCACAGTTTTCCATCTTTATGACCAAGACGATGATCTAATTGATGACAATTTGCATAAACAAATGGAAAATGAATGAGCTGAGTTTTGAGACACTTGACCTATTACTATTAGATTACAGTTTTAGACGTCTCCGTCTCGTGAGCATAGCTCGGTTTGTAGGGATATTGTATGTAAAATGCAGGGACTGATGTTTGAACCCTGATTCTCCACTATTTCACCTTTAAAAGTAAAATTCTAGCTATTAGGCTATTTGATAAAAAAAAAAAATTACAGACATTAAAATAAGGATGACTGGGATCTTCTTCTACTTTTGGGGATCAATTCAAACTATTTTTAAATATTGGTTCACGGATGCCAAACAATAAATTTACTTAAAATTGACATTCAAAGTTATTTTTAATCAAAATCAGTTTGGTTGCCACAAAGCTAAAGACACTAAAACTTTTGGATACATTATATTTGTGATTTTCTTACAAATTAGTCAAGTAGTTAGTTCTTTGAGTAACTTTTGTGTATGGTTTGTCCTCATACCTGTGACAATAACATCTGTGAGGTTAGTTCCAAATATGAGACTTGTGAATCTTCCTGCTGGTGCATCTCTTCCTCTACCGTATGATGGTAAGGGTTCAATTGCTGGCCACTCAGTTATATCCTAAATTATTTTATTAATACAATAAAATAGAAAAACAAAAAGTTAGTAAAAGTTAGCAGCACACATGAAAGTGCCAAAAATGTGGCACACTCAGAATAGTTCTTCTAGATAGCAACAGACAAAATGTGATGGACCACACTATGGCATGATAGGAATAAAACAAAAGTGTGTCACGAAAAGTTGTTTTTGGGAATCAAAGGTTTAGATGTTAAATATTGCTTTCATAAATTATTAAAGAATATATTATTATGTCCGTAAAGTCTAACTCAATTGACAATATCGATATTATTAGATTCAATATTTCAGTTAATTTTGAACTCGAAATCCCACAGTCATAGCTACTATGTGTCTCTCTTTGAGTTTTAGGTACTTCCTTCGATCATTACTTTAAACAATACATTGAAAATGTGATTTATCTCGTGTATATTATGGACTGAATATATCATTTTTTCAATATAAAAAAACATCGAATTTAATTAGAATAGTGATCCTAGAGAGTACATTATTTATCACTTTGTGACACATTCTTTGCATTGCATTTATTTATTGGATACATCTTCCCTCATTTGTAACTCACGTGATTCCCTCAATAAACCCCTTTTTTTTTTTGACAAAATAAACGTCTATTTTCCAAGATATTCATAAATGGGTATTGAGTACATGACTCCACTCCATGATAATGACCAATAAGATGAGGCTGTGTTATTCTATAATGAATTAAATAATTTTTGCTATATAAAAAGTTTCAAGTTGTTGAACTTAAGTGATTGCTAATAAGTTCCACTTAACAACAAATTGTGTGGAGAAATTTAGATACATCTTTAGAAAAATAGTAAATTTTACGATGTTGACTTCACATGTTTTCATAAAAACTTTAGAAAAATTTACTATTTAAGATGCTTAAAGAGTGCCTCAGGAACACTCGTTAGCATTTTTCTTAATTACCTGAGAAGCAAGAAGAACAGCATCTTTGTCCAAATAGAGAGTAAAATGACTTATTAGACTGAAACTACCAGTGAGCCATTTTCCTGCTGGAACATAGAGCTGAGAACCACCATCAGAACTATACTGACTTAGATGACTAATTGCAGACTGAAAAGCTTTTGTGTTAGATGTGTTTCCATCTCCAACACCACCAAAATCTGTTAATGAAGCACTATGTGCTCTGCAGTTTATACCATTGTACTCAAATGAAGTTGTCACAATTTTGGCTTTTTTACTTTCACCTCTTTCTGGACATACAAGTGTCACCACAAAGAGAATAAAAATTATTTTAATTACCTGTAAAATAAACATAGCCATGAAAAAATGGTTAAAAACATGTAGCACAATTTCTCTAAGCATATGCACTATTATAAGAACAAAATATGAAGATAATAGAAGGTAAGGATAAATAGTCTTACTTGGACCCTTATGTGAGTTTTCCACAAGAGCTTCATTCTAAGAAAATTAATTTTTGAATTTGATTTTGGTATATTTGGAGTGTGAAGTTATGTCAAGTATTTATAGCTCAAGTTCTAGTTAAGGAGAGTGATAGGTCCCATTGGTTCCTAAAAGTTGAAAAGGATAAACTTCACGAGCTTTTTGTCATTCTTATGCAAGTTGGTTTAGTTGGTAAAAATTTAACTCATATTTTACGAAGATGTGCGTTTAATTTTTGTCATCGACTTAAAAATTTCGTTAGTGGGTGATTTGTAAATATCTCTCTATTTATAAATTACCTACTAACGTTCAAATTTAGCTGATATTTTACTGTTTAACACTTCTGCCATCGACTTAAAAACTTTATTAGTGGGTAATTTGTAAATACCTTTCTATTTACAAATCACCAACTCTATCAACGTTAAAGTTTTTTTGATTCGGAAGAATCTCGAGATCCAACTCAACTAATCTTCAATTTTTAAAAATAACTTAATATTATGAGTTAGGTTTTAGAGTTATAAGTAGAAGTCCAAATTATAAGATATATCAGAGTTTAAAATTTAGACTTATTGGGCTACCCACTTATATAAACTCTTAAAATTATAAACCGTCCATTTCCATGTTGAGATCTTGTTTTATATTTTTTAATAATGATGGAGGAATTAGCGAGGAGTATTTTATTTCATACATTAAAGAATTGGCCAATTAATATTCAAGGAGGTTGGAATCTTTAACAAACATTCCTAGTCCAAATCTTACTCAATCAACCATCACATTTGTGGTCCTATAAACTATATATTTCTATAAAATTTAGCATGTTGACTTTAAATATTCACTTTTGAGTGCCATCCTTGCTTCCACATTTGCCGTGAGAGGTTAACTGCACAAGTTCATCACTCCATATAGTAGTGGAATTTCATTTTCCCATCTTATTGTGTCCACATGTTATTAGTTCAAGCACTTATATTAAATGCATAGAAAATGCTGTAACACACTTATATTATCAAGCTGAGAGACTATATATATAGGTAATGAATACAGAGTTGCGGAATATATTAAGTGAGTGAGAACTAATTGGTGGGTGTTGTGTTGGCTGTTTAATCCATACATGTGTGGCGAATTAGGTGTCCTATGCGGTATCTTTGGCAGTGGCACGCCCATGACCACGGATGTCCGACGAACGAAAAAATCAAAGTGCGTCGGATTGGTTCAATACTTTCCAGTCCACTTATGTATATTGTGTGGGGTGTGTATGCAAAGAATCGAGTGAAAATTCGACTTCTAGACGGTTGTTCACTACCTATCCGCCTTTTTATGGGTTTGAGGCGAAAAAATCAAAATAAATCGAAACTTCATCGGATTTCTTTGGGACTTTCCAGTCCTTCTATGTATATTGTGTGGGATATGTGTGAAAAAAATGAAGTCAAAATTCGATTGATAGGTTGCATTTTACGTTGTATCCGTTTCTTGCAATTGTGGGACAAAAAAAATCGTAATTAATTCATCGTTCATCGAAAAATTACGATTCTTTCGCAGAATATCTTATTTTTATGTCCCTAACATCCCCACAAAATTTGATTAAAAAATTCGTCCTCTAGGTGCCCCAACAGGGAGACTTTGGTCTACAGAGAAAAAAGTTCACTTTTGCTACAAATCTGAAAACGGCTAATTTGTTGAGTTGGTTAGGCCTTGGCTAAACTATGCCTTGGTCAGTGTTAAGCATGGTGCTCCCCACTTTCCGTGGCACGACATGATCTTTGCC